>KL660858.1:0-95829 GCA_000732775.1 Stachybotrys chlorohalonatus IBT 40285
TAAGGCTTGTAGGGACCTCTGTAGGCCAAAAGCTACCTTCCAAGGAAGAAATTTGAACCTCGTTACGCAAAGGACGATGGAATGCGTGTAAAAGGCCGGGAACGGACCGGTCTGGAGCAGCCAAGATGCACGGCAGCTTTGTTTTGTTCTTTTACTACGCGAGAGAGGGCACCCAAGCCGAGGAGAGCCGTTTTTGCCGTGATGGTAAAGGGCCTGGAGGGGTTGAGGCTGCAGGGACCTGAGAGCTTCTGAAACGTCCACGGGTGCACTGGTCTTGGGATCGACGGCATGTGATTTAGGGTGGACGGTTGGGGTGTTTTTTTAATACTTCGGGGTATTTAAAAGAGGTTGCACGGCTTTTGCTCGCCATCCGAGATACTTGGGTGAACACAATGGATCCTGCTGCTGCTTGTCTTGTATTTCTAAGATGCTGAAAGAAGCCCAACTTGAGATGATGAATCAGGTCATTGCAGATTTGCTTGCCCACAGGCGCTGATTGGGCTTTCCAGCAGCAATACGCGACATATGGAAAGGGAACCTTGAGCTACCGCTACCTTACGCAACGACATAACTACCGACGTTGCCGCCCTTTCGTGCAGTCAGTCACGTCTCTTTTCACCTGACGATAACCCCAAAGGTGTGCACCAGCTTCAGCCCAGCAGGCCAAGTACTCAACGGCTGACCTTGACCTGCTCTGGCAGCCTTGGGTATTCATCAGTTGGCTGATCTGTCCCGTGCACTTGGCGACCATCAGTTGGCTTCGCAGGCGGGAATAATGGTATTGCCGAGCCGGAAAGTGCAACGTCATGAAGCAACAGCTTGGATAGGGCGCACAACACCTCGCTACCACGTAGGTATGGACACGGCCCGTTTGCTCGTTCTTGTCTAGACAGCTTCTGCCTTGTACGTGCCAGCATGCTTCTAGAGGACACGTAAGATTGAAAGTAGGCAGAGGACGCTGCTTGTTGTAGGGAACTGAGCATCGCGTTCCTGAGGTATTGAAGGGATAGCGAGGTACTTCTAATCCCGCGTAGCGTAGGCGGCGGCTGATGTATCACGCCAGCCCACATCCACCCCTCCTTTTTGGGTCTGGGGGCGGTGTCCAGCCTGCCCAGGAAAAAGGCCACACTACAATCTGCGAAGCTCCTCCAAGGCCATCCTGTATTTCCTGGTTCGCCGCCTCGCTTCAACGTCCGGCCCTCATCCTCCATCCAGCAGCGCCATCACCCGCTGCAGGGCCGTGTCATCTCCCTTTTCATCTCTCTCTTGCACACATCTCCTCAATTCCCACAGCTCTCCCCCCCACCGGCCGGCTAGTCCTCGCCCGGTACCTCGACGTTCCGGACTTCCTTTCCCATCAACAACCACCACTACCACCACCACCACCACCCTCTACCGGCACCTTGATACTACGGCTCCGTCATGTCGGCTCCTCCCAGTGACGGCTACGGCTACGCCCAGGTCCCGCCCAACCAGTACGGCGAGCAGGTCGACCCACAGCTTGAGCAGCCACAGGAGGATCAGTTCTCGCAACCCGCAGCCGCTGCCGCGACCGGAAAGAAGAAGAAGCGAGGATACGCCGCCCAGGCCTTCGATGTCGGCACCGGAGCCAATGCCGCTGCCGGCGGCCAGCAGCAAGCCGGAGGCCAGTACGGAGTGCCGCCGGCGGTGCAGCATGCCCAACCCTACGGCGGCTATGCTCAGCCTGACCCCCAGGCCGCCGCTCTGCAAGGCTATCAGCAACCCGCCGGTCAGCCATACGGCGCTCCCCCGCCCGGTGTTCCTCAGCAGACCGCCTATGGAGGGTACCAGGCTCCTGACCAGGGCTACGCCGCACCTGGTGCTGTGCCTACTCCCGGCGTCGCAGGCATCACGCAAGGCTTGGGAGGTATGCAGTTGGGAGGTCAGCCGCAGCAACAACAGCAACCGCAGGGCCTAGCGCCTCGGCCCGTCGCATTGAACCAGCTCTACCCGACAGATTTGCTCAACCAGCCGTTTCAGGTTTCCGAGCTGGACTTGCCTCCTCCGCCCATCATTCTGCCTCCTAATGTGAGTATTGACCTAGCGTATGATATTGGCGAACATCATCAGCTAACGTTTGTGTCCTTGTAAGACGAGCGTGACTCCCTCGCCGGATGCCAACTGTCCTCCGCGATACATTCGGTCGACTCTAAACGCCATGCCCACAAGTCCCTCTCTCTTGAAGAAGTCCAAGCTGCCCTTTGCCCTCATCATCCAGCCGTATGGTGCGCTTCACGACGACGAGGACCCCGTACCGATTGTCCAGGATCAGGTTATTTCGCGTTGTCGACGATGCCGCACATACATCAACCCATTTGTGACCTTCCTGGACCACGGCCACCGTTGGAGGTGCAATATGTGTAACCTAAGCAACGACGTACCTCAGGCTTTCGACTGGGACGCCGCTGCTCAGAAGAGTGTCGACCGCTGGCAACGTCACGAGCTCAATTACTCCGTCGTCGAATTCGTTGCCCCTCAAGAGTACATGGTCAGGCCACCGCAGCCGTTGGTGTACTTGTTCGTTTTCGACGTGAGCTATGCCGCCATCTCCAACGGTCTACTTGCGACGAGCGCCCGTACCATCTTGGACAGCCTGAACAGAATACCCAACGCGGACAGGCGGACGCGCCTCGGTTTCCTGGCTGTGGACTCTGGCCTACACTACTTTTCAGTTCCCAAGGACGCAGACGAGAACGCAGAGACCAGCATGTTAGTCGTCAGTGATCTCGACGAGCCATTCCTCCCGGTTCCTCATGACCTTTTGGTGCCCCTTACCGAGAGCCGACAGAGCATCGAAAAGTTCTTGCAGAAGCTGCCGCTCATGTTCCAAAACAATCAGAGCAACGGGTCATGCATGGGATCTGCTCTGCGCGCGGGTCACAAGCTGATCTCCACGCTGGGTGGAAAGATTGTCGTCTTGACAGCCTCCCTGCCCAATCTGGCCGCTGGCAAGCTGGAGATGCGTGAGGATAAGAAGCTCCTCGGTACCTCCAAGGAGGGTAGCCTGCTGCAAACCGGCAACAGTTTTTACAAGAGCTTCGCTGTGGAGTGCTCCAAGAACCAGGTTTCGATCGACATGTTCCTCTTCTCTTCCCAATATCAGGATGTTGCATCGCTCAGCAATCTACCACGCTACACTGGTGGCCAGACCTGGTTCTACCCAGGCTGGCATGCTTCACGACCGGAGGATGCGCTCAAGTTTGCTTCTGAGTTTAGCGATTTTCTGTCTTCAGAGATTGGTCTCGAAGCTGTTCTTCGCGTCCGAGCAACGTCGGGGTTGCGTATGAACGCCTTTTATGGCAACTTTTTCAACCGCAGCTCTGATCTCTGCGCTTTCCCGGCTTTCCCGCGCGATCAGTGCTATGTTGTGGAGGTGGCCATTGACGAGACCATTGGTAAGAATGTCATTTGTCTCCAGGCGGCAGTTCTGCACACCACCTGCAATGGAGAGCGTCGAATTAGGGTCTTGACCCTGGCCCTTCCCACCACAGCAAACCTATCAGACGTCTATGCTTCGGCCGATCAAGTCGCCATTGCTACGTACTTCAGCCACAAGGCTGTTGAGCGGTCGTTGAGCAATGGACTGGACGCGGCGCGCGATGCTCTGCAGAGCAAGCTCGCCGAGCTCCTGCAGACGTTCAAGAAGGAGCTCGCAGGCGGCAGTGTCAGCGGTGGCTTGCAGTTCCCGGCCAATCTGCGCGGCCTGCCCTTGCTCTTCCTTGGACTTATCAAGAACGTCGGTTTACGAAAATCTGCGCAGATCCCGTCCGACATTCGCTCAGCGGCTCTTTGCCTACTATCTACACTACCCCCGCCGCTCCTTATGCGGTACATTTACCCCAGGCTATACTCACTCCACGACATGCCCGACAATGCAGGTATCCCTGATGAAGAAACTGGCCATATCATTCTGCCGCCTGCGATGAACCTTTCCTCGGAGCGATTCGTTCCATATGGTCTGTACTTGATTGACGATGGCCAGACTCAATTCCTCTGGGTTGGGAGAGATGCGGTGCCGCAGCTAGTGGCGGACGTCTTTGGCGTCGAAGACCGCGCACAGTTGCACGTTGGCAAGGGCAGGGTGCCGGAGCTGGAGAATGACTTCAATGAGAGGATTCGAGCAGTGGTGCAAAAGAGCCGGGACCACCGCGCGTTGGGAGTTGGCAGCGTTGTGGTTCCGCACCTGTACATTGTCCGCGAGGATGGAGAGCCCAGCCTGAAGCTCTGGGCCCAAACACTACTGGTTGAGGACCGGGCTGATCAGGGTGTCAGCGCTGCTCAATGGCTGGGTACCCTTCGAGAAAAGGTAGTGTAGAAGTCATGTGGCAGATGTGTCTACAATGGACTGACAATAACGATACAGGTTATGCAGTAGGAGGCCCGATAGGGCCTGAGGGTGGTTTGGCTTGTGTTGGTGGTGTTTGTATAGAAAGAAGCATGCGGCAATGAAAGCATGTTTTTTCCGACGGAAGACACGCGGCACAAATAGGCAATGGATGAGAGATATGCATGAGGACATCTATCATGTGTGTAATGGAGGTTGGCGTACTGAGAGACGGACGGGACATTTGCAGGTCTAACGTTGGCACACCGCGAGGAGGCGTTGGCTGGGACAAAAGAAATGAAGGGAAGGGGGGTCTTGTAGAGCGAGTTCGATCGAATCACCCGCATATTTTGCAAAGCCATGCAAGCCATTGTCTGTTTGGTGGTAGAGGGCATGTTAATGCAGATGACATTACACGATAACGATGAGTAATCCTATAGAGCATAATTGAACCAAACCCATGCGCAAGAGCATTGCATCACACGAGATGTTAGTTGGGCGCGTTTGAAATGGGTCGTGAAACACACGCGGCCGGGCTGTGAGGGGACGCCGAGGAGAGGCAGCGATTGGGCGGACTAAGCGCCGGGGGCTGAAGGCTCCCCATGCAGGTTGGTCATGCTTCTGATTGCTCTGGAGCTCAGACGAGGTCGGTATAAATAGAAACCACGAGTGATTTAGGCTGAGGCAGAGAGAGCTTGGTCGATGTTGGTCGATGCAGAGCTGTCAAGGGCGATACTTCAAGGCCAACACCCGGGCCATGCTCAGACCCATTGCGTAGAACCGGTGGCCCTAAAACGAGGCCAGAAGTTTCCAAGGGTTCCGTAATCAGGACCGGGAGGCACACAGGCCGGGTCGACCCAGCACGGGTTGAGAACTGAAACAGTAGGTCCAAACGTGAGAACGAGTGAAGGAGAGAAAGGGAGGGTGGTGGATCGTGGAACGGTGCCGTGCAGAGGGAAAACGAGTGCACGGGTGCAGTCACACAGCCTAGGCTTGTCTCGCTACCATTGAAAAGAGAAGCTGCTGTGTGTGTGTAAGTGTCAAGAGGGATGGGATTGGTGACGAGCTTGCATGAGTGCGAGTGATGGGCTGTGACTCAAAACGTGGAGAGCTCACGTCTTCTTACCCCCCCCTCCCCTGGACGAGGTTGGGACCAGTAGGATGGTTGGTCTACGGATGCTGGACGGGTTGCGCTAGCTCTTGTCGCATACGCGCATGCGCATTGCGGCAATCTTATTGTCTGCTCTTGCGATATCGTAAATTAAAATACAGATGAGGTAGGGCGTCTAAGACCTGGTGAACAGTGATGGGGTTGGGTTCCTACCCGAGACAAGGCGGTGGATGCTTCAATGAGGTAGGTACCTACCTCCTACAGTAGGGTATGGTAGGGACAAGGGGGGGTGGACGCTCCATCCGACCTGCGGCAGCCGGTTTCACGATATCTGCCTCGCTACCTTAGAATTCACCTGGAGGAGCCCCGACACGGCAGGGAGCTGGCTTCGGCTTGCCTGGGTGTGTCATGCTCTCTACTGGCATGTCTGGATTCGACGCCCCTACGAAGTAGTGCCATGCTATTCTCCATTGCATCTATCCGTCCACGATGGTTGTTCAACAACGTTGGCACATGGTACGTGCAAGGCCGCCCGTAGGCCGAGATAGCGGGCGGCGGTCCAGCATCCCCAAGGTGAAGCAAGTTAAATCAAATCAGGCTCTGAAACAGCGAGGGAACCATGCTGAAGACGGACTAGATCCAGGGAGCACTGAGGGGCGCGGCATGGGAGGGCCCATGGCCGCCCGCACTGCTGCCGCCCGTGTGCCTCGCGACCCCTCCATTCCACATCCATCCAGGCCATCCGTCCAACCATCGACCTGCCTTTCCATCCATCCACTTGCATCAACCCTGGCGATCCATCCGATCAAGAGGCCATCAAGCATAACTCCCGACTAAGATACCTACCTACCTGTCGCCGCTGGGCCCAAGGTACCTGGGTACCTGGACCTGCTGCCCGCTGCCCGCCCCCCGCCTGTCCCGAACAGACCATTGGGGCGCGCCGTCGCTCCTTGTCCCTCTTTCCGCTCGATCCTTTATCCTCCTCTTCCTCCAAACATCCCCATTATCGTCGTCTGCCTTTCAGTCGCTTCTAGTTCGTCTGCACGTCTCTGCGGCATCTTCAGCTGAGCTGATACTCGATTACTCTTCTGGATTGTGCGGCTTTGCGCTTCGCTGCTGTCTGCATCACCGCTCAACTCCCTCTGTCCTAGCTCCAGGAAGCACAAGCGGGGGTGGGCAATCACCGGCAAACGAGCTTCCCGCATCGCGCGCATTCCATTCTCTGACGGAGAACCATAACGGTACATTCTCTTTTCTTCTTTGCTTCTGCCTTTTCACCTGCATGCTCCTTGGACAAACAACTCGAGGTGAATCAATGGCCTGTGTCATTGGGCATCTCCAGTTCGCAAAGACCAAAGGGGGAGGGGGGATGTGGATTTCGGTGATCAGACCTCTTGCTTGGCCGTTGAGGAGGTCCCACGACCCCCCGTTCTTTTTCCCTTGTGACGACCTCGGAGCAAATCTTTAGCTTCGATGCCTAGGCCCGGGCCCATGGCCAGATATCTGCAGAGATTCTGGCCCGCGTCGTCCCCTTAGCGGACCATCAGCTGTCCCAGCAAGGTTGCGCTGACACAACACGCCCGTGCCTGTTTGAGGATTGCGGAAAGTGCAACGTTTGGTGCTCAATCGCTAACCCTGTTTTATTTGGACAGAACCCCAACATCGATCTGCACTCCCAGCGCCAGCAGTCCTGGCCCACCTGAAGCTCACGCTACTTCAAGCTACCGAGCACGACAGCTTGACCACACAGGCCTGTGTCGCCTGACGATCAAACCGCCGCCACCTAGCTGCACGCATCTCTACGATTGACGTTTCTTTGCAACGGAACACGTCCTCAGTCTGGTCAAAACCATCAGAGACCCGCCACAGTTGACTTGATCTCGTTCCGAACGGCTGTCCTGTTTCTTGAATATCCAGCATTGTACTTTGGAACCGCGGGTGACACCGTCAGTCTTTACCGTGCAGCCTACGCCACCCTCGTTTCACGCAACCCTTAATCGAGTAGCTGTTCAGCATTCCTCTCCGTTACATAGACGGGTGGTATTGTATCACGAGCTTCTATTCTTGCTCTGATTGTCCGCGAGGCGAGTCACAACCGCCATCATGTCTCGCTCAAACCCCCCCAACAACCCAGCGGCATCCCGCAAGATTTCGTTCAATGTTAGTGAGCAGTACGATATCCAGGATGTGGTCGGGGAGGGTGCGTACGGTGTCGTCTGGTAAGTTCTTCTGGATTCATGGGCGACTGAAAATGGCGAACGGTGGCTAACCTAGCCGCCTCTCGTAGCTCTGCCATCCACAAGCCGTCTAGCCAAAAGGTGGCCATCAAGAAGATCACGCCCTTCGACCACTCCATGTTCTGTTTACGAACACTCAGAGAGATGAAGCTGCTGCGATACTTCAACCATGAGAACATCATTTCCATTCTGGACATCCAGAAGCCCAGAGGCTTTGACTCGTTCAACGAGGTCTATCTAATTCAAGTACGCAACCTTGGTGCTTGCTTTGTCCCGAGAAGTGTTGCTAATGCCATCAATAGGAGCTGATGGAGACGGACATGCATAGAGTGATCCGCACCCAGGACCTTTCAGACGACCACTGCCAGTACTTCATCTACCAGACACTGCGGGCGCTCAAGGCAATGCACTCGGCCAACGTCTTGCACCGTGACTTGAAGCCGTCGAACCTTCTGCTGAACGCCAACTGCGATCTCAAGGTGTGCGATTTCGGTCTGGCGCGGTCTGCAGCGTCACAGGAGGACAACTCGGGCTTCATGACAGAATACGTGGCAACACGATGGTATCGCGCACCCGAAATTATGTTGACTTTCAAAGAGTACACCAAGGCCATTGACGTGTGGTCGGTCGGCTGCATCTTGGCTGAGATGCTGAGCGGCAAGCCCCTGTTCCCCGGCAAGGACTGTAAGTAGCATCTCCCTGGCTGGTTCCGTCGGCTTCGGCTCGCGGTGAAACGGTAATGCATGGCTAACATGATGTGGCACAGATCACCATCAGCTGACGCTGATTCTGGACGTGCTTGGAACGCCAACCATGGAGGACTACTATGGCATCAAATCCCGCCGTGCTAGGGAATACATCCGGTCGCTGCCCTTCAAGAAGAAGGTCCCCTTCCGAACACTGTTCCCCAAGACATCGGACCTAGCGCTAGACCTGCTAGAGAAGCTCTTGGCGTTCAACCCGGTCAAGCGAATTACGGTTGAGGAGGCGCTTAAGCACCCCTACCTCGAGCCGTACCACGACCCCGATGATGAGCCTACAGCCCCTCCCATTCCCGAGGAGTTCTTCGACTTTGACAAGCATAAGGACAACCTGAGCAAGGAGCAGCTGAAGCAGCTGATCTACCAGGAGATCATGCGGTAATTTGAAGGAGAAAACTGAGGCGTTGAAGGTTTATGCATGCTGGATCCGGGCAGACTCGCGGTGTGTCGGACACAACTGCGACCGAGATGCACAAATTCTTAGCATGCCCGCGGTTGGCGAGGTAAAAGGATAGACTGGCCGGTCAGCAGAGAGTACACGGGAACCTTGGCCGCCTCGTATTGTCAAGGGCAAACGCAGTAGAGCGAGAAGGAGTAAAGAAGGCTGGCGAAATCGTATCGACGAGGTGACGAGGAAGCATGTGAGAGTATGTCTGTTCTTTAGTCGGACGCATAACGAGTCGATTTTCCTGGTTGTTTCTATGTAATTTGATTTTGACAAAGAGCGAGTTTTACGGCTCAAACGTCAAGTCCACGTAATTTCTGCAAAAGGATAATCCGTGCTCTACAGTTTGGCAATGTCCTCGACAACAAAGATCACGCTGATGGGATTCCGTGCCGGATCATCGGAGGCTAGGCCAGCCACAATCGGACAAGCCTGAGACGATGCTACAAGAGGCAAGGATGCGTTCAGCCGCCAATGAATATTATGACAACAAGTAACCGGAACATCGAACCATGTTATCATGTGCAGCTGGTTTATGTCCCACAGTTGCTTGCCTTGATGCTCAGGTACATTCACACATGAGTATAAACGGGCGCCTGCGGGGTGCCGCTTGCTATCGGCTCTAGATATGATTCGGATTCGATGCTGTGTCACTTAAAACATTCCAAGAGCAATAATGCATAAATTAAAAGCGTCCAAGGTGGGAAAGATTGTGACTTTGTCAACCTTCCCAAGAGCCGCCCCCCTCTGCTTATGTCTATCATTCGATTCCACGAATGGAATAAAACACGGCCCTTGGTCTCCTCCCTTGGCTGCAACATAAAGCAGCCCATACATGTGCTGATTCCCCCACTCACCTTGGAACTGGAGGCCAACCTTGGCGTCTGCCGCATTGAGCGGGAACAAATCGGGACAGAAAAGCTACCCCCCCGAAAGCAAAACAACACGCAGCGTTTGTCTAACGAATCTGCTCGTCCTTTCGACTCGACTTTTGTTTTCTTCTTTCAGTTTCTTGCCAGCTCTATGGGGCACCGACCCTTGCTGTCTGAATAAGCCTTTTCCTTTGCGTACGTCATTGGCCAGACACCCAATGAGTGGCCTCATCCACCAGGTCGACTCCCCCGATGCCACACCGCCGTCCTCGGGCGCACACACTCCCTCTCTCGCATCATCTTCCTACATCTCCAGCATGTGGACGGGTCTGATACGCCGCTTGACCGCCGAGGACTCAGGCTTCCCAGGCGGGCAGCTGGACCACCAGGGGTCCTCCTTCGATGCCGCCGCCGCCGGCAAGGACGGCATCCGCGACGTCTTCACGCCCATCCGCCGCACCGCCAGCCCGTTCCGCCCGCCGCCGCTCGACCCGCTAAATCTGCATGGTTATCGAGAGTCGACCCCTCACGACTCGCGGCTGCTCAGCCAGGCCGTCGCCGAGGAGATCCGGAACATGATCCCCGAGCGGCTGCGCATCACCGAGGACTGGCGCCTGGCATACAGCTTGCAGGAGGACGGGGCGAGCTTGACGACGCTGTATCAGCGATGCAGGCAGTACGAGACCAAGAGGGTGGGCTTCGTTCTGGTTGTCAAGGATCAGGAAGGAGGGGTAAGTTCGCTGGTCCATCCGCGCTGCTCCGAGTACCACCTCGATTTCTTTTTTTTACAAGTCTGACTTTCACCATCGCAGACCTTTGGTGCCTATCTGTCTGAATACCCTCACCCTTCGCACTCATACTTCGGCAACGGCGAATGTTTCCTCTGGCGCGCCTCGACCCTCTCCTCCCTGCCGCCGCCACCCTCGGCCGACACGACAAACCTTGTCCGCAGCACAACGCTGGCACCCGCAAGCCGCCGGTCGCCGACAACCCGCCGCGACTCCCCGGCGCCCAGCATTGGCGAGTCGATACGCTTCAAGGCCTTTCCGTACAGCGGGCTGAACGACTTCTATATCCACTGCGAGACCGGCTTCCTCAGCGTCGGGTCCGGTGGCGGGCACTACGGGCTGTGGCTGGACGACTCCTTGGATGTCGGGCACAGCTCGCAGTGTGAGACGTTTGGCAATGAGCCCTTGAGCGATGAGGGCGAGAAGTTTTCAGTGTACGGCGTGGAGATGTGGGTGGTTGGCGCTTGAGCCAGCCTTCACCTCGCCATGCTACGCTACTCTACCCTGGTTTAATGGGTAGCATTGCCGTGGTACGCTTCAGGGGGTTTCCGAAGGTAAGGGGTGTTGGGGCGTTACTGGGACCATGATTTCTCCAATTAAACCATTCCACTCTACTCATACACCGTTCTCTTCTGGACTGCGGCGAAAAATGGCGAGCAGACCGCCATTGTGCGGAACTGCTGGTGGTGGGATGGGTGGAGCTGCAATCGCTTTGCAAGTCATGTTTGTGACCTCGAATTGCCTCTATTCAGTATAGACAAGATACTATATAATGATACCCAACTTTCTATATGACTGACCCGCCATGAACTGCCAAGAGTTGCTGACGTGCGGCTCCCGTTTCATTGCGAACTCCTCGATTCAAAGTCCAAAATGCCTTGTAGGATCCCTTCGGGCGTGGGCTTTTCAGCACACACGTCGGGCTCAAACCCAAAATTCTTGAGCAGATACGACCTTGTCGTTGGCCCAATGGTGGCGATGAAGGTTCTCCGGTCCCGCCGGTCAGCCTTGACCTTATGCGTCACCTCGTCCAGCAGCCCCAGTACGCGAAGCATGCTATCGCAGCCCGTGGGCGAAAACACAACCACCCACCGGCGCGACAGGTCCTGCGTCTCGGTCAGGATGGCGCTGAAGTCGCCCGGGAAGCTCTCCATCTCGCCGGTTCCATACACAACCTCTTCAGTCACGGGTATGGCGCGGTCCGACGGAAGGGACGGGCTCGTGAGCGTCTTGGGGATGATGTCGCGGCGCTGCTCGCCTACGAGGAATAGCAGCGGCGGTTTGCGCGGCCGATCGGCGTACCATGCGCCGTAATGGTTCAGGATGAATGCAGCAAGTGCCTCGCCGTTCCCTGTGTGCTCGCCGAAGATCTGCAGCGGCGGTGTCTGGGCCACGGCGCGCAGGGCCCGCGTTGTGGCGGGGCCGACGCTGTATATCGGAACATGCTGCAGATGCGGCCATTCTGGTCCTACACTGCCATTGGCATCTCTTTCCTTCACTCCTGTCCTTTCCGACTCCACAACGTAGGCGAAGGCTTCAACAGCTCTCTGGGACGTAAAGATGAGCCCGCCAAAAGCACTATCCGGCTCGGCGCTGATCTGCTGATCGTGGAGCAGGCGACGAAGCTTGGTCAGGCCGTCCTCCTCGAACCGGTGGAGTAGTACAGGCACGAAGCGGGGGGCGAATGGGTGGCCGGCATCGTTACGAGCATTGGCGAAGAGCTCTTCGTACGCGTCGCCCGGAGTGCTTTTGGTCTTGAGCAGGAGGATGGGGACGGTGGAGGCAGCTCCGTCAGGGTTGGCGGGGTCGGACATGACGTGAACACATTTCAACTTGCCAGCTGCACCATGAATTTTGAGGTATTGCAGGGCGTGTCACGCTGAGAGGAAGCAGATATAGGCTGCGAAAGATTCAAGGTCCTGCATACGAAAGTCGTGTTGCTGATAAGGACATGGAGGGGCAGTGGGCATCTGCTTGGTCTTATCGATAAGAATGATCAACAGGCGGCTTGACAAGCATCCTGGTTTTACGACAGAAGTTATCATCAGTTTCCGCTGACAAATTCCAATCATATGTAGCGAGGTCACTCGAAGGCCTGCATCCGTCCCTTCTTTTAGTATTCTTTTACATTTCTTTTGTCAGGTCATTGTAAGATCCACGTTCACGATTGCGCACTATGGCGGACGACTCGAACGAGCAAGACCAGATCGCTACGGCAACGGCCGCAGCCAGCTCTAGCGGGCAGCCGACTACCAAGTTGCCAAAGGGCGTGGTGCTTGACAAAAACGGGAAGCCGTAAGTGCATCCAAGTCATGGCTCATCTACAATGTCGAACAATTTTGCAGCTTACTCATGTTTGATGTCGTGTTGGAAGAGCTTCTTTCTTTGTCGAGAATGCTAATAGGGTCTGGCTAGGTGTCGAACATGCACATCCGCGTCCGAGTGGAAGGAACTGATGAAGATGGCTCCGAAGAAGAAGGCTGCCCCGGTAGCCGCGCCTGCGACCGTTGCGCAGTCCGAATGCCCACCGGATGTCGAAACGCTCGGCCGCAGTTCATGGACCCTTTTGCACAGCATTGCAGCGACGTATCCGGAAACGCCATCGCGGTCGCAGCAGTCCGACGTACTCAGCTTCGTAAGCCTGTTCTCACGACTATACCCTTGTTGGGTTTGCGCCGAAGACTTCCAGGGCTATCTTGCGAAAGAGCCGCCACGGGTGGGCAGCCGCAACGAGTTTGGCTTGTGGCTCTGCGGCGCGCATAACGATGTGAACCGGAAGTTGGGGAAACCCATTTTTGACTGCTCGAAGTGGGAGGAGAGGTGGCGGACAGGGTGGAAGGATGGACGATGCGATTAAAAGAGCTCGTATCTTTGTACGATGATGATGTATGTATACCTAGCTAGACTCTTCTTCACTTGTGAGGGTTTGTACACCATGTTCGTAGGATGAAATGATGACCAGAAGCTCCTTTAGACATGCAGATGAGCAATGGAAAAAATGTTAAGTTGCGATAACACCTGGCTGCTCACGAATTGTGAGGTTGTAGTGAACACCAATGACCCTTGAGCATAAACGGGAATATGGGAATGTGCAAAACGGCAAACTCGCCGGTCTTGGCGTCCGATCGGAGCCCCGCTCCTGCCAGTTGGAGAACCACGCCTCCGATTACCTCGAGACGACGTAACGGCTGAAGCTAATTGCTTGATTCTGCTAGCGTCTCCAGTCATGGCAGCTCCATTCAGTCGAACAGGCAGGATCGACTCGACGACGGACAAATCAAGAATGAGAGAATGGACGCACACTTGAGCAAAGGTCGCACATGTCTTTGCCCATCCGTCCTGCAGGTTCTTGGTTATGGTGCAGTCATATCTTAGCTCCAGGAAGCGTCGGTCCTATCACAGTCCCAATTTCTCGCGCTGTGCCTACTCTGGCCGCCTCAATGATGTAATGAGGCGTGTTGGGTCCTAGTACGTATTCCGTCATGTAGCGCATACCTAGGTACTTACCTATCGTGTTCCTTTCGATGCTTGCAATTCAACCCGCCCTTCATTGTACTTCCTCTTCGTCCTACGAACACGCACATCTTCGCAACCATGTCTGATATTCGTGAGCAGAACCTAGAGGAGCCCGTCGATGTCGCTGAGTATCTTTTCCGGCGCCTCCATGAGGTGGGCGTGCGCTCCGTTCACGGAGTCCCAGGAGACTACAACCTCGTCGCTCTCGACTACCTGCCAAAGTGTGACTTGAAATGGGTAGGGAGTGTCAATGAGCTCAATGCAGGTGGGTGGTTTGTTCATGCTCCTTCAACTTCAACTTCGACAGTGCCGAGATGCTTGTCTATTGCCCTCAGACAGAGCTTGAGGTGCTGACCCGGCTCTTCTCTTAGCCTATGCCGCAGATGGGTACGCTCGAGTCAAGCAGATATCAGCTCTCATCACCACCTTCGGAGTTGGTGAGCTCTCCGCCATCAATGGAGTTGCAGGTGCCTTTTCCGAGCATATCCCAGTCGTACACATCGTCGGCTGCCCCTCGACCATCTCGCAGCGCGATGGTATGCTGCTCCACCATACCCTCGGCAATGGCGACTTCAATGTCTTTGCCAACATGAGCACCGAGATCTCTTGCGATGTAGCCAAACTCAACAAACCCGCCGAGATCGCCGCCCAAATTGACCATGCCATGCGAGAGTGCTGGATCAAGTCGCGACCCGTGTACATCATGCTACCCACTGATATGGTCCAGACCAAGGTTGAGGGGGCTCGACTTAAGACCCCCATCGATCTCTCCGAGCCCGCGAATGATCCAGAAGCCGAGGACTATGTTGTCGATGTTGTCATGAAATATCTTATTGGGGCTAAGCGTCCCCTTGTTCTCGTGGATGCTTGCGCCATTCGCCATCGTGTCTTGGACGAGGTCCACGATCTCATCGAGAAAACGAAGCTGCCAGTATTCGTCACCCCGATGGGCAAAGGCGCTGTCAACGAAGAACACCCGAGTTACGGTGGCGTCTATGCTGGAGAAGCTTCTCATCCTGCTCAGGTCAAGGATATTGTCGAGTTGTCAGATCTCATCCTGACTATTGGTGCTCTCAAGGCATGTCTATCACATCATCCGATTGGGCCGCGAAGTCTGCTAACCTTCGCTTACAGAGTGACTTCAACACCGCTGGTTTTTCTTATCGTACCTCGCAACTCAAGACAATCGATCTTCACAGCGATCACTGCATAGTCCGATACTCGAACTACCCAGGGGTGAGGATGAAGGGCGTGTTGCGCAAGGTCATCAACAAGATAGATCCAAGAGAACTAGCGACTCAGTCCAGTCCATCGGTTGAGAATGAGGTCCCCAACAGTCCAGATCGTTCTCAAGTCATCAATCAGGCTTGGTTCTGGCCACGTGTTGGGCAATTCCTTCGCAAGGACGATATCGTTGTCACAGAGACTGGTACCGCAAACTTTGGCATTTGGGATACCAAGTTCCCCAGTGGTGTGACTGCATTAAGTCAGGTCCTATGGGGCAGCATCGGCTGGTCAGTCGGTGCCTGCCAAGGAGCTGCTCTTGCCGTCAAGGACACTGGGGTGCAGCGAAGGGTCATCCTTTTCGTAGGAGATGGATCGTTCCAACTTACGGCGCAGGAGCTCAGCACCATGATTCGTCATGGTCTGAAACCCATCATGTAAGTGAATTGTGCGCCAATCGTGAGTATGTGACGAGAACGCTAATGTGCCACAGCTTCGTCATCTGCAATGAGGGTTACACCATTGAACGATACATACACGGCATGGAAGCCGAGTACAACGATATTGCCCAATGGAATTTCAAGGGGCTTGTGGAAGTTTTCGGCGGTACCAAGACATCCAGGAAGTTCATGATCAAGACCAGGGACCAGGTCAATGCACTCTTCGCCGAGGATAATTTCAACTCGGCATCCTGTCTGCAGTTCGTGGAGCTATATATGCCCAAAGAGGATGCACCGCGGGCTTTGGTTATGACAGCACAGGCTAGCGCCAAGGTCAATGCGAGACAGAAGTAGCTGTGATGGATGACGCTATGATGGACGCTGGCTTTCTGGGCGTAACAAACAGGGCTGACCTCTTTACCTTCTTGATTGAGCATTGTTTGATTGAATGGTATATGTAATACTCAGACTGTAATGGTATTGATAATGAGAAAAAGGAATAAAGAAGAAAAAAAAGCTAGAGTAATTTAAGCAAATGTCTACGTGTAGACTGTCTCCTAAGCTTGTTGTGTCAAGAGCTCCATATTGTGATGATATAGGGTAGGTGTTATACCCTGGAGGATTTGGTTCAAGCTTAGTTTCACTTCCACTACGGGCACATACACACCTTTTCCTTCATAAACCCACTCGCAAGCTTGTACACAAAAACAAGCTGAACAATGAGTGAGAACCAGTCCAAGCGGAAGAGAGGCCAGGATGGGCCGGCCCCCGGATTCAAGAAGCGCAAGGTATGTGGCACTTTGTGTATTTGCAGAAACATCCATCGAAAATCCTCCCGCAGGACCGTCACGATAGATGTGACCCATCTAGAAGAACCATGTTAACAAAAAAATGACCCCTTACAGGGAGGCTCCGCAGGCAAATGGCAGACACCTCAGCAAAAGTCAAAGCTGGCGGACAAAATTGACATGGGAACGGTGCTGGACGTTGGCGATGAAGGCATTTGGGTCACATATGCTAGAGGCATGAGGAGCAAGGCCGTCCGAGAGTTCAAGGAACTTTGTGAAAATGTGGGCAAATTCCATCAATCAAAAATTGATAACAGGCCTGTCGAGCTGATAGCGGAATATAGTATGGCAAAGAACTATACGGCATTGAGCCCCCAAACGCAGACAAGCCTAAGGACGACGGCGCAGAGGAAGAGGATATCGACAAGGCCATCGAACAGGAGCTCAACGACATGAGGACCTCGCAGAAGCCCAAGACGCGGCAGGTCTTCACGCCGGTGGCGGTCGCGCTGGAATGCGTCTTCTTCATGAAGACGATGAAGCCCGTGGAGCCGGACACGCTGGTACTCAAGATATGTCAGGACGCTAGGGACTGCCCGGATCCGATGCAGAGGAAGTGTCGCTACGTCAACCGGTTGACACCGGTGGTGCATACCGATAAGGCGTCGGACAGTGGCATGGAGAGGGTGGCGAGGAGCGTGCTGGCGCCGCATTTCCAGCTGGTGCCGGGTATCGAGAATGGCGGTGTTGAGGGAACTGCAGACCCGAAAGAAGATTCTGAAGAAACCAGGGAAACATTCACGGTAGGCAAGAGAGCTTGCGCTGATAATGTCGAGGCCCCCTGTCGGAGATGCTAATGTTTACGAATGTGACAGTACGCCATCCGCCACGCCATCCGCAACACAACCCTCAAGTCAGACGTCGTCATCAAGAAGGTCGCCGGTCTGATCCGTCCAGAGCACAAAGTCAACCTTGGCCAACCGGACAAGGTCATACTCGTCGAAGTGTTCCAGGTAAGAAACAGGAGTCCCCGTAGAGAAAAGCCATGCTTGATTTTTGACCCTGTACGTTGTGCGCTGATGACCCTGATAGAACTTTGCCGGCATGTCGGTCGTTGACGGAAGGAACTGGGAGGCGCTGAAGAGATTCAATGTCAATGAGCTTTACAAGCTATCCGAGGTAAAGGATGACGGCGAGACACCGACGGAGAAGCAGGACACGAAGACGGACGCTGCCTGAGTAGCGTGATACGAGCAGTACACGGTCATTCGCGAGATGAAAAGCATATATCATGTAATAGAGCGGGAGAAAAGGGAGGCTCCAGTTCAGTTGGTATTAAAGACTGGCTGCACTGAAGGGCATTACATCGCAGTAGACGAGGCAGATGATTGCTCCTCCAGCCAATACCCAAACCAAGCATTACCGTCCTCCCGACCGCCGTGATGGCCCGCCATTGCCCGGCTGCACATCATCCGACCCATCGTCCTCGTCTCTGGGCAGCTGGAACCCCATCATGCCCAGCATGTTGCCCGTCGGGCCCGCCATCCCACCCTGGCTCTTGAAACTCTCGAGAAGGTTCTTGGCTAGGTTGTAGTCAATGTCGACCTCGCCTTCATCGCTCTCTTCTCCTTCGTCATCAACACGGTCTGCTTCCGTATCTCTCCCTTTGCCCTTTTCTGTGTCCTTTATTCGTGCCTGCTCCTTCTTCGAGGCATTGAGCCTGAGCGCTCCATGCTCTTTCAGTTCCGCCTCCATTTGTGTAGAGAGTTCCCGAATTTCCTCCACATCCTCATTTGATGCTGCTTTTTTGAAGTTTCGCGAACTTGTATTTGCTGTACCACGTTTTTCAATATCTGGCGGTGCTGTTGTAGGCGGCATACCCATCATTTCCCTCATCATTCTCGAGAACTCTTCCTCGTCAAAACTGACTTCCCTATCCTCGGAATCACTGTCTTCATATGTGCTTTCGCTGTCATAATCGTCGTCTTCGTCCATCTCATGCAGCTCGGCGCCCTCCAAGCCCGCCGTTTCATCATTCAAGAACGCCTCGAAGCGAGCGACAATCTTCCTTAGGTCATCTTGAGTCTGAGCGTTTCCAAATCCCGAGGACTTTGCCTTGCCTTCGGTGCCCTGCTTGCCTTCTAATTCCCGCTCAAAATCTTCGTAATTGATGTTCATCCAATCCTCGCTGTCGTTTCGATCGTGGTTCTCCCAAGACTTGATCTCTTGGTCCGAGGGTAATGAGTCTTCGCCATCCTCTGCAAGATCGTCCAATGTTATTGCGAGCTCCCGGACTACTCTACTTTTGCTTTTTTCAGCTTTCGTGGCGAGTATTTCCAGGCCACATGTCAACATCATGCCTAACTCCAGTCGAGCGAATCTTTTTGCGTCCTCATCCGAGTCCTCGGCATCCCGAGCCCGCTGAAGGATATCCCGCCACTGAGGAAGAGGATCAAAGCGCTGGGATCGCAGCTGAGCAAAGAGAACCTTACTGAATCGCACGCTGACTGTGACAAGGTCTCGCGGGGGGAAGCGCAGGGACGTGGACTGGGAGACGATTGGTTTGAGAGATAGAGGGTCGCGAAGATAGAATGCCTCCACCGTGGGAGCGATGAGTTTTGGCAAGGTATGAAGAACGTACGCAGCTTTCCGAGGTATCGTAAGTAAAGAGTGATGTGTAGATTCATTGACGTAAGTAGGGTATTTCTGAAGGCGATAGAAGGCCTCTGCCTCGATAAGATCGGAATGAACAAGCGCTGGTGCATTTGATTTCAGGGACTGAATAGCCTGGGGCAGTGTTAGAAGGCCAGAATGGGAGTAAACAACATCCTTGTCGGAGGAGATGATATTGAGCTGCCCGTTATGAATCCAGACACGATTTCGGTCTGTCTCCGGGCTGAGCCATTTGGGGAGCACGTTGGCCGCCTCAATGAGGAGAAATTCACCGTCTGTATCGCAAATCCTAAGCCATAGCTTCGGCTGAGATTTGCTGAGCTCTCGAAGTATATAGACGATGAGCCATTCATCCTCGACAGCATCGCCATAGTCCGTGATGCCGTAGAGGTACGTCAGACCTGTAATGAATGTAAGCGGAATATTTCACACGTCAGCAGAGGCCCAGATTACTACATACCATTCTCACTCTTCAACTCGAGTTGAAACTCGTCACGTTGCCAGATGTAGTCCTTGGTCAACGACTGCGATAGCTGGAGAGCAGCCTTGCGGATCGACTCCAGCTTGGAGAGATGATGACGAGAGTCTGTTTGGCCATCTATAACGAAGAGGAAATACTCGACGCAATTCTCGGCCAGCTGACGCTCGAAGCCCGAATCATTGACTGGTTCTGCGGGCTCTTCCATTTTGATGTGTTGGTGATGGGCTGTGGATACTGGGGGTTTGGCACAACACGCCAGACATTTCCTCAAGTTGTTACTGGACGTATGTCGGAGGATGCCAACCGAAACAGCTGCTGGTATACGTAAAAAAGTATTGGATGATTGTATAGGCACGAACAAAGTGTAAACTACTATGCCTTTAGGTTAGTGGTCGTCTGAAGTGATCCACTGGCTGGCGAGGTATCACAAGAAGTCACAGTGATCGGCATTTTACCTTGATAACAGCATCTTCAGTTAACATCAATTGGCGACAGTCGTCTTCCTCCATCGTTGCATTCACAGCCAGGGCCGTGAGGCTTTATTCCCCTCACAAACTCGACTCAATGAAGGCAGCCTACAGAGTAGCTTCTGTTCAACCCAGTAGGTAGTAGGTACATGCCCAGTAATTACCCACTGTTGGTACCCGAGACGTCCTTGGTGGAAGTGCCCCGCGCTAAATAGCCCACTATACCCCGGCCCGCGGAGCGCGTTGAGAGCTGTACGCCAGAACACGTCTAGACCACCGTTTGTCGCGTAAAGATTCCCTGTTTCTATGTTGCCTGCTCACCATTCTGTTTTAGAAGATGCGCCGAACAACCAACCCGCCTCTCAACATCCAGCCGTAGACTCGAGTTCTGCCCCCCTCCCCCGATAGAACGCAGCAGACTAGGCATGCATGGTAGCCAAGACGCAAAGGCAAAATAAAAGGATACTCCTGCACCACCGGACTGCCTCGAACGAGCGGCGGCCGTCGCATCCAGCCAAACATGGCTCCCATCAAACGTACACGCCGAACCATAGACGATGACGACGGAGAGGTTGTTCAGGTCCAGGCGGCACGCTCTTCGCTCAGGGGAAGCACTGTAGGCACCTCATTTTCCCCTGTCGTGCTCGGCTTGCTGATTTGATCCTTTCGCAGAACAAAAGGGCTCGAATATCTCTTGAAGCCAAAGGCTCTCGCGCGCCGCCTCCAGCGCGCACCGCATCTCCCTCCGGCTCCGACGCGGACGACGACGACGATGCCTCAGTCGGCCCCGATATACCACCACAGACACAGTATGAGATCATGCGAGACAATGGCTTCAGGCATCTGGACAACACGGATCTTGATGATCAACTCGCGACACAGAAGCTTATGCGTCGCCCAACTCACCTCGGAGACAACATGGTTGCGGAAAGCGGAATCATCGAGAGCATCACTTGCCTGAATTTTATGTGCCACGAGCGCCTGCACGTCGAGCTCGGCCCGCTCATCAATTTTGTCGTGGGCGAGAACGGCAGCGGGAAGAGCGCAGTCCTTACAGCACTTACTTTATGCCTGGGCGGCAAGGCTAGCGACACAAATCGTGGCGGCAGCCTGCGATCATTTGTCAAGGAGGGACAAGAGCAGGGCAGACTTATTGTCAAGATCAAGAATGCCGGATCCGATGCATACCAGCCAGACATATACGGCGATACCATCATCGTCGAGCGCCACTTTACCAAGAGCGGAACCTCTGGCTTCAAGATCAAAAGCGCCAATGATCGGATTATTTCGACCAAGAAGCAGGAGGTGGACGAGATATCGGAATGGTATGGCCTGCAAATGGGCAACCCTCTCACAGTACTCTCCCAGGACAATGCAAGGCAGTTTCTCAACTCGGCCTCGCCTGCACAAAAGTACAAGTACTTTGTCTCCGGCGTTCAGCTTGAGCAGCTAGATAACGACTACAAGATGTCCCAAGATACTCTTGACAAGACACTCATGCTTCGGGAAGACCTTGACGGTAAGATAGCCGAGGTGAAGAAGGAAATGGAGATTGCGCAAAGACTCGCTGAAACAGCGCAAAAAAATCAGAGTCTGCGCGAAAAGGCCCGCCATTACAGGAATCAGCTCGTCTGGTCTCAGGTCGTGGAGCAAGAAAAGGCTTTGGAAGCTCGCAACCAGGACCTGATTAACCGAGATCGGCAGATTCTAGAAGCTGAGGATTATTGCGAAAAGATGTCCAAAGCTCTTGTTGAGGTGGAAGCAAAGCTGGAGCGCGTACGGGCGGACCGCGAAGGGTTGGAACAGAACCGCACGTCCTTCGAGGAGCGCATAAGCGACGCAGAAGAAGCGTACAGCTCCGTGAAAAAGGAGCAGAGTGAGCTCCAACGAGAAGAACGCGACGCACACGCTCAGCTCAAAACCATCAAAGACGCAATACGGACATGCGAGAGCAAGATACAAGAGGAGCAGCAGCGCTTGAACGAATCCACCGGCTCTGCTCGCGCTGAGAAGGATGCGGAACTGTCCCGAGCAACGGCTGCTGAAGCACGGTTGCGAGAGCAAATTGAACACCACGATCAACGGAAGCCCGAGCTCCAGAACAGCCTGGCAGAAGCTGAAGAGAACCTGAAGAAGCAGCAGAGACTCAAGGACGCAAAACGGAAAGAGGTCTTGTCTGCAGAACAGCACGTTAAAGAACTCCAGAAAAACACTGGCTCTGCCCTGGACGGCTTTGATCGGGATATCGTTAGTATCATGAAGGCTATCGAAGGTGATTCTGGATTTGAGCACAAACCTCTTGGCCCACTTGGAGCGCACATCAAGTTATTGAAGCCCGAATGGTCCAGCATCCTGGAGAAAACCTTTGGAGAAAGTCTGAATGCCTTCGTCGTGAGGTCCAAGCGGGACCAGTCACGCCTTTCGTCGTTGATACATCGGGCCAACGTCCGGAGGGCTCCTCCAATTTACATTGCATATGGCGGCCGGATTGATACCAGGAATCAAGAGCCGAGTCAAGAGTTTGACACGGTGCTTCGAATTCTGGAATTTGACGATGAGTTGGTTAGGTCCCAACTAATCATCAACAATTCAATTGAAAAGATCATCCTGGTCAAGGAACGTGTCGAGGCTGAGCGCGTCATGATCGAAAATGACGGACCCCCTCGGAACGTCGGCGCTTGCGTGTGCTTTCACGACGGCAGAGGCAAACGTGGACAGGGCCTCCGGATCACGAATCGTAACGGAACCATCAGCACGGCTCCTGTTGTACCAACAAATCAACGACCAAGGATGCAAACAGACTCGGGCCGGCAAGCCGATATACAAAATGAGCATCTTCGAGCCCTTGGTTTAGAAATGCGCGACATCAACATGGAGGAGCGCCAAGCGCAACAGACTGTGCAGCGATGCAGGACTGAGTTGGAGGCCCAGAGGAAGGAGTCAAAAGCACTGGAGAGCCAGCTGCGGAAGACACAAGCTCAGATTGAGGACTTGGCCATGGAGCTGGACGCCTTTGAAGGAGCTGACGATCGCCTAGTCGTCCTTCAGAATGAACTAGAAGCAAGGCGAACGGAAGAAGCCCAGATCGGCAGTCAATACGGCAATATAAGACTGGCGAAGCGCGAGCTCAACCCCAGGCTAGAGGAAGCAAAGGCACGGGTCAACGAGGAACGTGCAGAACGCGATGACTTCCAGCATCATCTCAACAAAGCAGACGAGAAGATACGGTCCCATGAGAATCTTCGCCGGATCGCAGTCACCAAGAAGAACGAAGCCTATGAAAGGTTTGACATAGAGAAGAACGAGCGGAACAGAGCGGAACAGAAGCGAGACGAAAACGCAAGAGAGGTTGAAAATTTCATACGCCAGGCTTCGGAAGTCGTGCCGAATCGGGTACACATACCAGACGACGAGAGCTACGACAGCATTGAACGCAAGTATGAGAAGCTGAAGGAGCAGCTCGCGCAACGGGAGGCTCGTCTTGGTGCAACCGACCAGCAAATCTACGACCGGGCTACTGAAGCCAGGGCTAGGTATGACGATGTGATGAAGCAGACCCGCGACCTCGACGACACGATCATGGCGCTGAAACGCGCCATCGAACACCGCCTTCATCTTTGGCGACAGTTCCAGCGGCAAATCAGTGCTCGCATCCGAATCCAGTTCAACTATCTCCTGAGCGAACGTGGCTTTAGGGGCAAAATCGACTTTGATCATCGGGCGCGAAAGGTCAACATCCAGATTGAACCGGACGAAACGCGCAAAAGCTCTGCTGGGCGAAATACCAAGACTTTGTCGGGAGGCGAGAAATCCTTCTCTTCCATATGCATGCTGCTGTCGGTTTGGGAAGCGATCGGGTCTCCTATCCGTTGTTTGGATGAGTTTGATGTGTTCATGGACAATGTCAACAGAGCCATCAGTACCAAGATGCTGGTAAGTATCAGCCATGGCATGGCACTGGATTATGCATTAACCCTTTTTTTCCCCATCTAGGTGGATGTAGCACGGCGGTCTGTCTCGAGGCAGTATATTCTCATTACACCCAACGCCATCGAAGGCCGTGCGCAGCTCGGCGAGGACGTCAAGATCATTCGGTACGTATCCGCCTCCTCCCATTGCTTTCGCCGAGACCTCTAAGCTAATGCACGTTGTCTAGCCTGACGGATCCTCGTCAACGAACTCTGATCTGATCAAAGCGGTGGATTTCTGTGGGCGTTGGCATTCTGTTGCGATAGCCAATGGCGCAAGTAGCGGAACTGTGAAAGGGACATTTTGCGAGGAGTTACGCGCAAGGCGCTGGAGAAAATCCATGTATCAAATGTATTGTTATAAACTGTTCATCCCGCTTGATATGTCTATGCTTCTGCGCCCAGCCGCACCCTAGAAGCGCTTTTACACTACTCATACAATGGTAAACCACCACAAAGACATGAACCGCCGTTGCGGCATGTTTTCTCATATGCGCAGCCCTTTGCTCCTGAGCACGTTGACGCCGGCATTCAGCGTGAAGCCAGCCCACTGGCCAAAGGAGCCGACCACCCCACCTATTGACTTGACCTCGTCCAATCTCCGACGCAGGAAGTTGTTCGTGTCGATGAAGTTGTGGGATGTGTCGTTGGTCATGAAGAGCTCGGTGGTGCTGTACACCATGGAGAGGGTGGCGCGCTTGGTGTACCACGTTGAATCGACGGATTTGTCGCCGGCGAGGAACCAGATCTCGTCGGACAGCTTGGCCAGTTCCTGGACAGAGGTCGGGACGCAGCTGGGCTGGGCCATGACCGCTAATGCCTGTGTTTTCCGTATAAAGTCAGTTCTCATAGTCACGAGGATTGCTGTGGAATGCTGAAAGCGAGGCTCAAACGTACCTCCTGCCACCTGTGAATCACGTCCCTGTTGCCCATCAGTCGCTCCCACGTCAGCGCCTCGACCTTTGCGCCGACACCTCGGTGGCCAGGCGCATCTTCGGGGAACAGTTCGCGGCTCCGGGCAGCGAGGCCCGTACGCTGGGTGACCAGGTGGTACGTGATGAGGCTGAAGGGCCCGTCAGCGAAGACGCTGGGGCTGATGTCGGGGTAACCGGCGTCGCGGGCGCCCAGGCCAAGGGCCCTTTGGGAGAAGCCATGCTCGGGGACGTGCTTGTAGGCGGCAGCGAGTATCGTCTGCTCGACGGGGATGAAGGGCCCCGGTGCGGGCGGGTGGTCGTAAGAGTGGAATGGTCGAACGGCTTGCCGGGCTGGTCGGAAGGCCCTGGTGGCAGCTGCGGGCGATCGTGTCCACAGGGTCCGGGTTGAGGAGGCCATGGCGATTGCGGTTGCGATTGCCTTTGGCGTATGAGAAGTTATGTTTTGTAGACGATGATATCACGAGTTTTTCAAATTTGGTGTTGATGCGATTACATGCGGTTTCCTGAACTAATCGTGAAGCTTGGACCAACCACACAACGGGATGCTGCTTTTAGCGTTGTGGATTTCTATATGCCAGCAAAACGTCGAATAATAATCGTTCGATGTACGGATACTGGACGTGACGTGACGTCTTTCTCTTCACAATGTCTCCAATATGCATTTCAACTTCACGTACGCAGACAACCCTCATGTTGCAGTTTTTGGACAAGCGGTAGTTCCAGCAGTTCTCATCGCGAGGCAACATAGACAGCCACCTGTGTTTTGCGTTTCCCTCAACACACACCTTGGAGTCTTTGGATAACACACCCCTACGGGGAGTTAAGCAGAAATATTTTTTCCTTCAGGCGTATCTACCATGGATTGAAGGCGTCGAGGTCGCACAGCATTCGCCCACGTCAACACGGGGCGTACCGGGCAGTGCCGCGGAGCCGAATGAGTTGCCGGGCGGGTAGAGGTGGGCGCAACATACTCGGACAAAGCCTAGCTGAAATGCATATAGTTGCCTGAGAGGCCTTTCCTCTTTTGTTGATGTGCGTCGATGGTCGGCCAAGGTGTCTTGGCTAATGGCGCGCTAGGTTCAACATTGTCTCAGCGAGACACCTTCCTGACCGAGAAATCACAGAGTGCGCATCGCGGCTGAGTGCTCTCCCCCTGCATCGTCTGCGTTTGCGCGTAGCGTCACCCAATCCTCATGTTCGGCTCGTTTGTGTCCAAGTCCTAGGATCGGGGAAGATGCCTCTCCGAGGCACGGTGATACCGTGGGACGGCACGCGGCTGGAGTCGCCGTCTACTATAACCTGTTAGGTGGGTTGACGTGAACCAACACTGAATCCATCGATGCCACGCACGAGTAAGGGACTGGTTGGCATTGACCTCGCACGTCCTCCATCCTGTCCTGTAGTGATACATGTTAAAACTTTGATCAGAGGCATTTGCCGGTCCACCTCGGTGCGGTGCGCAGCGATGCGGAGCGGCAGCACCGCGTACTTCATGGCTATCCTGCGGGTGTACCTAGTGCAACCCATTGTGCTTTCACCGGTTTCAAGACAGACCGGGACTCGGAGGGACGGGGGGGGGGGGCTGACCCATATCCCCCCAAAAGGAATTTTTCCTGCAGCTTTGCTGTGGTGATCACAGTCATGATTGGCCTACCTGGGTAAGCCCGGCCTAGGCTCTGACGCGCGATTCCACGCCGTGCAACAGCCAGGATGTGCGATCGTAATGGGCTCCGGCACACTTTGGAGTCCAGTATACTTACATGCCGCTGCCTGCAAGTTGTTGAGAGCAGTATCACGCCCCATTCTGACTTTCAAATCGGGGCGGTCATGCTTGAAAACATAGATCACGTGCTCCGTTTTTCCTAACTGACGACGACTGTTTCTAGTGTTCATCCACTGAAAGGGCTTGGGCAGTGGCCATGCTTAGTCCTGGTTAAGAAACATGAAGGAAGAAGTGTGAGGGGCTTCAGTGGTTATCCGCAGAAGAAAGAAGGTGTGCTGAGCCAGAGATCTTACCATAACTCTGTGCTGTGGCTTGTTCTCGATGACTGGAGAAGTATGTTTCTTGTTGGTTTCATGGCGAACGCAGCTCTGCGTTGCCACATAACCATTTGTTCCTATAATGGACGTGGATAAAGACCATGCTAGACAGGGCCGTCACGCTTCTAGACAGCAGTATCACTGACCTAACTCTCTTTCTTGTCGAGTTTGTCCGCTTGCCTGAAGTCAGTCAAAATGGCTGAGGTTCAAACACATGGAACGATGATGGGGATGAAAGTCGTGTGGCAGCCCCAGCAGCAAGCCGACCAGGGAGGGGTGAAGGAGAAACCATGGTTTTATTCCGTCCCGGGGGTGCGTTGTAGTGATCCACCACAAGGACCTCGTCGGCAGAGGAGGTGCAGCGTCACGACTCCACGGTTCGTATGGATCGACCCGCTTGACATGGCGAATGCATGACCTGCCTCTGTGCCACTACATGCAATAGGCATATCGTGGATCAATTCCAATTGGGCACTGAGAGCTAGTCTCCTCGGAAACAAACAAGTCGGTTCGCCGCCATAGTTGAGGCTGACCCGAGTCTATGACTGCAGGCAATCTGAGCAACCAGAACTGGGGGCGCCCCAATGGACGAATATCGATCATGGCTTTGTTCGTCTAGCCCTTCTTCGGCTCGGTGCTTCGGGCCTGCTCTGAATCCACAAGAAGGGCCATTTTCACGTATTGGTCGAAGTAGGAGATGGCACGGCTTTACAGAGTCGGACGACGTAGTTCAATTTCTTTCGGGAAAGTAGGACGCAAGACACAAATAGAGTGATAGAGACAGTGCGGTGGGTAAGGGGTTTCAAAGTGAGCTTACACACGAGCATGCCTGGTCTTCGGGCTGACAAGTGCGTCGTCAAGCCGGCAGATGCGAATGAGGCTTTTGTAGCCAACATTTGCACATTGCTGTTTCATGTAATGTGCTTGAAGAAAGACCACGGCAGTGGTATCCAGTACGACGCGGCTGAGGTATTAGTGGCCT
Source organism: Stachybotrys chlorohalonatus IBT 40285 (assembly GCA_000732775.1). Lineage (NCBI taxonomy): Eukaryota > Fungi > Ascomycota > Sordariomycetes > Hypocreales > Stachybotryaceae > Stachybotrys > Stachybotrys chlorohalonatus. Next base: position 28,074 of record KL660858.1, read on the forward strand.
GGTGTGGGGCTTAATGAGCATCTACCTTGTGGCAGGTGCGACGCAGCAAATCGTGAAAACGGTATTTTCGCCGGCCTAGCAACTGATGGATTCCATATGAAGCGGGGATCAGCAATCCAACCCAACCTAGCTTCTGGCCCAAGTTGTGTATAATAGGTGTTCAAACCCGTCTGACGTCTATGTGAGGTGCCGAGTTGCAGACTGGTGGAGCATCGTCGTTTGATTTCAAGCTGCAGTATACTGACTAGCGGACTATCAGGCTGTACCCCATCTGGCAGCTGTTCCAGGCGCGAATTTGACGGACTTGAAGGAACGGCCCCATGGCTAACTAGTAGGCCACTTTCAAAAGAAGATGCGACCAGACAGCGTGCTTATGCGTGCTGTCTCTTTCTGCCTTGTTGGCTGGTCCCCATGGCTTCTACCCGCAGGGTCAGATGAGCCAAGCGGCAGCCACTGGTTGGTAGGTACTTACGCTTCCCTGCTATATGTCGACAACGAGCAAAGAGGGCGTACGAAGTACTCGAAAGGGCAAACATGCTCGTTGACTGCACCGAGGCAGAGGCACTGTACGGCAGGGAAGGTGGGGTGCAAGCAAGCCGGCATCAATGTTACACCACAGATGTGTTACCTCAACCAGTCATCACATCGTCTCCGTCTTCCTATTGGGCGTTGAGCAGCCACATGCTACAAGCCCTGGCTTGTCCCTCATAAAACAAGCTCCGCAAAAGGGCAAGATGGTGAAAGGTCAAGTTGGCGATTTGTGCCCCAACTTCCTTGGGAGCCAATACTCATCTATCCTGTTGCCGTCGCTGATGATGCTTGTTTCCCTTGCTACCGATTGCTTTCGCATGCAAAATGGTGGACTATTGTGGCCAACGTACACAATGCGGCTTCTAGGTCAGAGCATGGCACGTTACAACAGCAGCATGCATGTGTACTAGGATTGGAATGGAGGCAACTTCGGCACAAGTCGAAGTCGTTTCAAGCTTGCCAACATGGAGATACTATTATGACCATTCTCACATGCTGCCAATGCCATGTTCGTGCGCTGCTGTGGCCCACAGGCATAAGCAGGTAATACCTTAAGAAAGAAGCAACGTTAAAATGGTAGATTAGGTATACGTAAGGCAGGTACACACACACCTCATACGATTCCTGTGATATGCCAGGCAATGGTAATGCCTGGAGTGATGCGAGCGATGGGCGGCGCTAAAAAATCGGACAAATGTCAATCTGACTGATTGAGGGGCTCTAGGTCTGACGGCGAAGTGAGGGAAAGTTCATGTTGGCTGGAGCTGGTTGGAGTCGCCATGGCCCTCGTACTGAATCGGTGCAGACCGCAGCCTGGTCGTAGCAGGTCAATACCAAAAGGCAGAGCAACCATAGCCATGGTAGAAGACAAGCCGCCAAGCGCAGGGAGGAGCGCCTTCATCCATCGTACAACCTATGCGTGGCACTACGCGTAGCAGTCCCTTGCGCCCGTTGAAGTGTCCTAGAGGCTCAAGGGGGCCTTTGTTGGTTGTCCGATGGTGGGATGCTGATTGGTGATGGCCTGTTCGCGTACTGAGTACTTCGAGCTTGGGTATAGCTCTCGAGCCGGTAAGGGATACACCTATGGAGGGGAGCTTGCAGCCACTGCCCCCAGTCTACTTGGCGCCTCTGCCTTCTGATTGGCCGCCTGGTCCCCATCCTCCAATCTGCACGCAATCAATCCATTGCCTTTCTTCCCGCGCGTCCACTCAGCCTTTGTCCTGAGATTTCTGATTGATTTTTTCCCTCTCTCAAAGGTCCCCCCCCTTCCCCGTCTCTAACGCCGACGACTCGGCACGCGCGCGTGTGCCCCATTTCGATACTCGCCCAGTCACCTCGCTCGCTTGCCTCTCGACTGCCTGCGTTGCGACTACCTACCTATCCTCCCTACTACCACTAACGTTCCATACTACCTGGCGCAAAAGTCTGGTCCTACTGCAGCTTGCCCTGCCTCATGCGAGATCCGTCTTCGGCTGCCCTGTAGCTTGCTTGCTTTCTTGCATTCACTTCCTTACCTCTCGTTCTTCAGCTTCGTCAGACTCGCGCCGTCTCTGTGACCCCGATCTCACCTAGCCTTGAGACACGCTCGCCTTTCACAGCGCGCACCTCACCTGTATCACACGTCCCGCCTACTAAGGCACAACATCAACGCCATGGGTATGTTCTTTCTTCCTACCTTCCATTCGTTCCTTTCTTACTGGCCTCCCTGCTGCTCGCCTTGCTTCCTGGAAATGCACTCCCAGCTCCTTCTCACCATCCTCCTTCTCCCCGCCTATCGCGCAGGCTTTTATGGTTGGCCTCGAGACTCACCCCTCTCGTGCCGTCTGCTCCTCGGCACTGCATGTCCTTTTACACATCCCCTTCACCAAACTTTACCCTCGGCCTGCCCGTGGTGCTTTCAGTTGCCCAAGCACTTTACCCCAGTAGTCGCTCAGACGACGTGATACCAACAGTAAAATGTAACTTGCTGCCCCATTCCACAACCAAGCCTCCCTCAACCCTTTCTGCTCGCGTCGCAGTTTCCCCAATCACTGCATTATCAGAGCCCCCCCTTACCTGCATGTCTCCCGTCCAGGTCCACCCAGCAGTGGAAGGTAGGGTGCGCAGTCGTCTCATGGCTGCACCCCTCTGCGGCCTTGTAGCCACTCCTCTCTTATTTCAACCACTCTGCCTCTTCTTCTGAATTTCTTGATGCCAGTTCATTCTTGCTTCCCATATCCTTCGCCGCATTTCTTCTCAGACTAATTTATCCACATACAGCTGACTCTGGCGATACCTATCGACCAGTGAGTATCCTCTCTTTCCTTTGCTACCCGCCAGTGTCCTTCTACATGCCTGTTACACATAGCAGGTATCGATGTCATTGGGGCTGCCGAGGCTTTGTTAGTCTTGCACCCTCGGTGCAGTTGGGGGCAGCATCGATGCTTCCGGTTTTCGGGTCTGCATGCCGTGCTGCACGTCCTGCTCCTCGTCCTGGTACAGGAGTCTTGGAAATGTGCTCTGCTTTGACTCGTTCACGTCATGGGCTCCAACCCCTCCAAACCTCGCAAAACCTTGATTTAATATCACACTCAACCCGAGCAGAGGTCGACAAGTCGGCTAACTTTGCCTAGCGCGAGAGGTCCCGATCACCCCGCCGGCGTTCTAGAAGTCCCGGTCGTCAAACTCGCCGGAGGTCCTATTCTCCTCGCAGCAGATCAAACAGCCGAGAAGATTACCGTCGCCGGGAGCGTTCGCCCATGGCTGGTACAGGTGCTCCAGGTGGAGGGCCGCCCAGCGCGGGCTATAGTGGGCAGGCGCCGCATCGATCCTTCGAAGAACGGGCAGCTGCTCGAGAGCAAATGATGAGTAGCATTCGCGAGACGTCGCAGCAAGACCGTCGAGTATATGTCGGCAATCTCTCATACGACGTCAAGTGGCACCACCTTAAGGACTTTATGAGACAGGGTGAGGATTTTGGGGATATGGTGTCCGCGGTTGGACCCTCAGGACTGACGAGTGGCTTTTAGCTGGAGAGGTTCTCTTTGCCGACGTACTATTGCTTCCAAACGGAATGTCGAAGGTGGGCTTCATCGCGTAGTTTTTTGGTTGGCTTTCTTTTGTGGTTCTCTTCCCTCTTGGTTTTGATGGATGGTTGGGTTGACGGGTTGGGACGATGTCCTTGGTGATTGTAGGGATGCGGGTAAGTACACACGCCACTTCTTGTTATGAAACGCCTCGACTAACGCCCGATGTTAGTATTGTGGAATACGCTACACGAGAGCAAGCACAACAGGCTGTTGCCCAGCTCAGCAACCAGAACCTCATGGGTCGTCTCGTTTACGTTAGAGAGGTTTGTCCGACCGCTTTACACCCGTCAAGGCCTTTCTAACACGAAAATAGGATCGCGAAGCGGAACCCCGATTTATTGGATCTAGCGGCGGTAATCGAGGCGGTTTTGGTGGTGGAGGCGCTCCTGGAGGTTTCAATCCTGGATTTGGAGGCGGCCCGGCCGCTTCTCCCGGAGGCGGAGGTCGCCAACTCTATGTGGCCAACGTTTGTCATACCTTCTGTCCTCTCTTCACCCTTATATGATGTGCTTTGGTGCTGACCTGTACAGCTCCCGTTCAATATCGGATGGCAGGATCTGAAGGATCTTTTCCGCCAAGCAGGTGAGTGCAGCATAGTAAACAAGGTCTTATGGTTTGGCAGCAGGAGACTTACTCAATCATTAGCGCGCATCGGAGGTGTGATCCGCGCCGACGTGCATCTTGGTCCGGACGGTCGGCCGAAAGGCTCTGGCATTGTGGTATTTGAGAACCCCGAGGACGCCCGGACGGCCATACAGCAATTCAACGGCTACGACTGGCAAGGGAGACAGCTCGAGGTCCGCGAAGACCGCTATGCTGGTGCTGGCGGCGGCGGCGGCGGTAACGTTCCAGGCTTTTCGGGCCGTGGTGGCTATGGCGGTGGCATGCGAGGTGGATTCGGTGGAGGCTTTGGCAGAGGCGGATTCGGAGGGGGCCGTGGTGGGTTTGGCTTCGGGGGTCGCGGTGGCTTCTCCGGAGGCAGCGGCGGCAGCAGCGCAGGAGGTTTTGAAGCACCTGCTACTGGCCCCGTCCCGCCCAATCCCTTCACCGACAACGCCACGGCCGGTGCCGACAGGAGCGAGACGATCTACGTCCGAAACGTAAGAGCCTCCGTCATTACGCTCACGAGTCTGCCTACTAACCTCAACTGACAGCTTCCCTGGTCAACAAGCAACGACGACCTCGTCGAGCTGTTCACTACCATTGGCAAAGTGGAGCAAGCCGAGATACAATATGAGCCCAGCGGACGATCTCGAGGAAGCGGAGTAGTCCGATTCGATTCTGCCGAAACCGCGGAGACTGCGATCGCTAAATTCCAAGGTTACCAATACGGCGGACGGCCACTCAACCTCAGCTTTGTCAAGTACTTGAACCAACAGACCGGGGACAGCATGGACACCGATCCTCACGGTGGTCTCACGCAAGATCAAATCATGTGATGCGCAAGATAGGCGTTCCTCTGCAACGAAATTGATCTTTAAAGATGGAATGTATACAGGTGTACCTGTTGTATCAACGCGTCCCAGATCACCACCCTTGTTTTAACATATCATATTATTTCTTTACTCTCAGAACATAGGAAAGCTTGAAAAGAAGAAGAAGGAAAAAAAAAAAAAAGGAATGGAAAGAGGCATTCACTGCGGATTTGAAGTCGAACGATACAGGAGTGATCGCGAATCGAGGGTACCCATGGGTTCCCACCAGTCTTCGTGCAGCATTGGCAATTGGTATGATGTCGTTGGGTTGATGGATGACCGGCTGGCCAGTTGCTCATGGTCGGTGCCAACGAGAAAAGCGATAGTTCTTGATTTCTAGCTTGTCACTTGAGACGAAGGGCTTAGGAAGGAACAAGTGCCATGAATGATGTTTACATCAATGGCCAATGGTGCAAAAAGCGAACTCTGGGGACAATTGTGAGAGTTATGTATAACTCAAACGTTTTTCATTAATCCTAATTCCAGACATAATGGATATGAGCATGTAACATACGCATATACCACACCCAGTGAGTGTCATGGTCGGTTTGTCAATGTTGTATGTATCCACGGTTCGAACACGTTTGACTTGATTTGACACTCCGGCGTGACTGAGCTTCGCAAACTTCGGGTTTGGTCATGATGTAGCAGACACCCTGCTGTTGTTGTGCCTGGTATTGATCTCTGGGCGAGGAACACTTCCAGGTCCTTGATACACTCATACCAACAGCACCATTGCTCCTGAATCGAGGTGATAATAGGCTACTCCTTCAGTGTTTCGGAGCTGAATCATGCTGCAGTCTTCTTCTTCTTGGCCTTTGCCTTCTTCTTGCTCCGATCCCTCGGTTTCAACGCCGTCATGCCGAGCTTGCAGACATCCGCATACCGTACATAGAAAGCCTCCAGATCGTCAGGTTGCACAACCGTGGTGAGCTTGACTTTGTCGGAACGATCTCTCTTGGATTTCCCGTTTGTTGCGTGAATTACCAGCGGCAATGGCTTGCCTGGGTCAAGGTCGGGATATGCATTTTGAGCGGTAGGGGAGGGCAGGTCTTGCTGGTAGGTCACTAGAGACACCGCCGCGATAGTCAGATGCACTGATCGCCGGCTCGTGAAGACAAGAGTATGGAGATGAGTGAAGGGCATGAGGAGAAAAGTGGCTCCTTACATCGTTTTTGTGACAGGTATATCAGACCATGATCGCTGCCTTTTCTGTGGTCAAAGAGCTGGGTGAGCTTTGCGAAGAACTGGTGGCAAGTTATCAGTAAGTCTTCCATCTATAGGAACAAGTCCCATCTCAGAAGGCCCCCCAGGGTAGTTATCTCACCTCATCGTGGCTCAATACCTGGGCGCCCATGGTGGTGAATCTCGTAGGTACGACCAGCCAGAGGGTAGGTAAAGGTTGGCAATGTGGTGAGTTGAAGTCAACGCCACCAAGCTGGACAGGTAATGCCGATAGTGGGATGTCCCCCAACTGCCCCGCTCTGCTCTGAAATGGTGGCACTTTTTCTTAGAGGGCCCAAGCGTTTTTTTTATGTCTTGGCATTGCTACCCTTTATTCGCCAGCTTTTTCTGATTTTCTTCATCTACCATATATCTTACAATGATGGTGTTCACAGTACACGCAAAGAAGCTGCGGTAGTACTAATATGGTTGGTTTCTGAGTCATCTTCTCAGCCGATTTATTGGCGATTCTTGTCTTCATACTCTACTTGGAGAAAAAAAAAAAAAATTGCGGCCGGGCTTCAATTGTTGCTAGCCCGCACAACCTACCCGTAATCATGCCTGCGTCCTCGGTGGCAGAGCTGCAACAAAAGCTCTACAAGCGCATGGGGCTGGATGCACCCGAGAAGGCCCAACAACGCAAGTCTCATGGTGCCAGGAGCTACTCAAGACCGACATCTCGAAAGGACCAAAGAAGGGCCCACAGAATACAGAAGAAATCTCATATTTATGCTAAGCCTGCGGCCTCAAATCGGCCAGCGTCATTACATGGACGATCTCAAAGCAAACATACTCAATCCTCAGGGAAGGGCGTCACCCACCCTCGAGCCAATGGAAAGCGAGCCATTCCCTCAGAAGACACTGAGGATGAGGATGAGGACGAATCCGGCATCGACGATGAAGATCTTGGCGGGTCAAGTGACGAGGATGGTGGAGGCGACCTCGAAGGGGAATCTGATGCCATGGCGTTGAATGGGAAGAAGGGCAAGACAGATGCGATGCCTCGAGCTGTTCGCGAGCGCTTATCTCGAGACGATGCCGAGATTGAGGAGCTGGAAAGGAAGTTAGGCATCAAGAAAGGAAGGAAGTCTCTACCACAATCGTTCAAAGATGACGGCTTGGACGAGCTCATCGGAGATGTCGAATCCGAGGCCGAGTCCCGCGAGGAGGAGCCAAACAAGCGGAAACGCGACTACGATGAGTGGCTGTCCGCAAAAAGAGCAAAGACGAACTCCGGTGCGTCCCGCTCAAAAGCACGCCATGTGGAGGAAGATGAGGACGATGACCATGCGTTATCCGGTGAAGACCAATACGAGGATGAAGACAGCAATGGAGAAGAGGAAGGGGTGGGCAGTTCATCAGATAACTACGACCAAAGCTCATTTGACGGTTTCGATAGCGATTCCGGCCCCAAGGCGCCCATACAAGGATCACGACAAAGAGAAAACCCCTACGTGGCTCCGACCACAGGCGCAGTTGTGGCGAAATACGTGCCACCATCTCTACGCAAAACAGCAGATTCGGAAGGAGAAGCTAAGACCCGGCTACGTCGACAAATTCGGGGCCAGATCAACCGACTCACTGACGCCAACATCTTGTCCATTGTCCAGGCTGTGGAAGGGTTCTATCAAACAAACGCTCGCGGTGATGTTACCGAGATTCTGACCGACGCCGTCCTCACACAAGTCTGCATGCCCGAGACCCTGCCCGACCAGTTCTTCGTTCTTACCGGCGGATTCATCGCAGCCATGTACAAGGTCATCGGATCTAGTTTCGGCTCCCACTTCATCAACCGCGTCGTCATGGACTTTGGCCAGGAGTATGAGAGAGCTATAAGCCAAGGGGCCCAGCCTAGCAAGGAGACATCTAACCTCATAACCCTTTTGTCGCAGCTATACACCTTCGAAGTCGTTAGCTGCAAAATCATCTTCGACTACATGGAGCGACTGCTCAGTGAGCTCAACGAACTGAACGTCGAGCTCCTCTTGCGCATCTGTCGTATGGCTGGCCGCCTTTTGAGGCGCGACGATTCGCAGACCCTCAAGCATGTCTCGACGGTACTGAATAAGGCAGTTGCGCAAGTGGGATATGCCAACATTTCCGCTCGCACGAAGTTCATGGTGGAGACCATTGGCGATCTGAAGAACAGCAAACCCAAGGCTAAAGGGATGGATTCGGCAGTTGTATCGGAACACGTTATGCGAATGAAGAAGAGATTGGGGGAGCTCAAGTCGCAAACACGTAGACTGGAGGGCTTAGCACCCATGGGCATGAGCCTCGAGGATATAGAAAGAGCTGGGACACAGGGTAAATGGTGGCTGGTAGGAGCGAGCGTTCCAGTGAAGCCCAGTGGGAGAGGTGCTACCGATGGTCCAGGAAGCGCGGATATCGACGGTAATGCCGACGTCTCAACCGATGATGAGGATATGGATTTCATCCTTCCGGATTACCCCCAAAAGGCGCGAGCCCAAGGCTTCGGCACTACGACACAGATTGCGATATTCACGGCTCTTATGTCAGCTATCGACGATGAGCATGGCTACCAGCAGTACCTGCAGCTGGGCTTGAAGAAGGATGAGCAGCTGGAGATAGCTCGAGTCCTCGTCCAATGCGTTGGCAGTGAGGCGGACTACAACGAGTATTACGCACTTGTAGGGAAACAAGCCTGTCAGAATGGGAGGGTTAGGTTCGCCTTCCAGAATCGGCTCTGGAGAATATTCAGAGGCCTCGGCGAGTCATTGTTTGGAGACGAAGTCGAGGACGAGGAAACGGCCGACAGTGAGAGGATGAAGGACGAGCATCGTCTGAGAAACGTGGCTCGTTTCTATGCCTCGCTAATCATGGAGGGCGCGTTGGCTCTGTCGGTTCTGAAACCTTTGGAGCTGCCGGAGCTGAACTCCTGGACTGCCGTGTTCATCGAGCAGCTCATGATAAGCCTGCTGCAGGCATGCCGGAGCAAGAGTGTTGAAGAGGAGGAATCGCGGCTGAACAGGGTCTTTGGTGCGATTCGGGACCTGCCGGTGCTTGCGGCAGGCGTGCACTGGATCCTGCGGAAAAGGGTCAAAAAGACGAAGCTGATTTCGTCCAAGGAAGCGAAGAAGCTGGAAAAGGTGAGGGAGAAGGCGCAGTCAATCGTTCAGCAAGTCAAGACTGTTGAATAAGCACTGTACATTTGAGACGATCCAAACAAATGGCCTGCTGTAATTCGGACGGTTTGCATAGATAGGGCCATGGCTATTATATTGAGCCTGTCGAGACGAGAATCATTGCTCGAGAGTGCTAAGAACATACATTGTTTGATATGCAGGTAATCTGTCGCCAGCGCGCAGGGCCTTGGTGTAGGCGTAGCCAAGCTGTTGCTGACGGTGTGCCCTTCCGACGGCCTAATCGCGGCGCAATCAAGGCATCAGAACGAGATGCATTGAATCACCGGTTGAACCTTCATTTACGGAGGGGAAAAACTACTAGGTTATGGCCTGTGCTGGTCCTACTTCAACCAAGAACAAATACAGCAGAAGAAATTGGAAGCTTGGTTGAATCCTGCAGTCCTGTATGCTTGCATTCATAATGGTGAGGAACACAGTGACATGTATCGTGGGCCTCTGTTTACGTACTGTGCGAAAGTGCACCTTCAGTGGAATGCTAGAACGACTAATCCGTAATCCGTATTAGTGGAAGTACACAGAGTGATGACAGTAAATCTACTATATGGTAGGTAGACAAGGTTGGCTATATCGCTCAAAGGGAAAAGCCGTCGGAATTCATGCTGATGCCCGTTCGGCTTACAAAAAACTTCCAGGAGGCAAACAAACGTGCCAATTACTCATCTTTCCATGATGCAGAGACATCGAAGGACATCGCAGGCTCCACGTTGGCGGCCAGGTCAGAGTGGTGAGTGGTGTGTGCAAGGTCCGCTTCATTGCGGGCACGTACGGAAAGGAACGGCTGGCGAGGGGCTTTGGGGGGCGAATGTACCCGTACCTCCCGCGGCTATCGCCCCCCCTGAAAGGCTAAAACGTAGAAAACCGTAGGGGGGCAATGGGCTGCCCAAGAATCGATAAAAGAGTGAGCCGGAAGCTAAGCTGAGGCATCCCTAGTGGTCTGTGCCGAATAACCCTGGAGCTGTCTCGCAGCAGTACTGTAGCAAAGTACGTACCTCTGAATACCTTACTGCATCAGAAAATCTCCCGAGCGTCTCAACCGAAAACATTCCGTCTACATCGCATCACATCCGGCAACCCATTGACCACCCGCAACTCGCTCAAGTCGCTCTGCAAGATGTTCGCAAGCCGCTTAATACCACGACACACGGTTCGTCCGGCCGCGTTTGCGCGATCATCGTGAGTGTGTCCCTGCCTGGAGCCCTTAATTGGACCATCCAGAGCTTTTGGAAAATCACTCGCCATCGTGAAGTTTTTGTCCTGGGCTTCGTTTGGCTAACCAGTATATGTCTTCAGACTGCCGACTGTCGTCGCATCTTCGACCGTCCCGCGATGGAGCCGTGGCTTTGCATCTGCTGCTGGTACGTGTACAATGCCCTAGAGACAATCTCAGCGTTTTCTCTCCTTTGTCTCCGGACTCGCGCTGACCGAATTACTAGAGGAGAAGGATCTGGTCATCATCGGCGGTGGTGTGGCCGGCTACGTTGCCGCCATCAAGGCTGGACAGGAGGGCTTGAAGGTTAGTCGCTCCTCGACGAAGCAGTTGCCGTTGGGATTGAGTTGTTGCTGACCTGCCTTTTTCCTCGAATCTAGGTAACATGTATTGAGAAGCGCGGTACCCTCGGCGGAACCTGCTTGAATGTCGGCTGCATTCCCTCGAAGTCCCTGCTCAACAACTCGCATCTGTACCACCAGATTCTCCATGACACGAAGCACCGAGGCATCGAAGTCTCCGATGTCAAGTTGAACCTGGCCAACTTCATGAAGGCCAAGGACACCGCTGTAAATGGTCTGACGAAGGGCGTCGAGTTCCTCCTCAAGAAGAACGGTGTCGAATACCTCAAGGGCACCGGTTCCTTCGTTACCGAGAACGACATCAAGGTTGCCCTCAACGATGGTGGCGAGACGACGGTCCGTGGCAAGAACATCCTGATTGCCACCGGATCCGAGGCCACGCCTTTCCCCGGCCTCGAGATTGACGAGAAGCGCGTCGTTACCAGCACGGGCGCTATTGCCCTGGAGAAGGTTCCTGAGAGTATGCTCGTCATTGGTGGCGGAATTATTGGTCTGGAGATGGCTTCCGTCTGGTCTAGACTCGGCTCCAAAGTCACCGTGGTGGAGTTCCTCGGTCAAATCGGTGGTCCTGGCATGGACACCGAGATCGCTAAGGCTACCCAGAAGATCTTGAAGAAGCAGGGCATGGAATTCAAGCTCAACACCAAGGTCGTCAGCGGCGACGTCACCGGTGACAAGGTTAAGCTGAGTGTTGATGCGGCAAAGGGTGGCAAGCCCGAGACTGTAAGCAATCCTCAGCATGCACCAACTTGTGATTTTGTCCCTTTGCTAACATCGGCATAGCTCGAAGCTGAGGTCGTCTTGACTGCCATTGGCCGTCGCCCTTATACCGGTGGCCTGGGCCTCGAGAACATTGGCATGGAGTTGGACGAGCGTGGCCGTGTCATCATCGACTCCGAGTACCGAACCAAGCTCCCTCACATCCGCTGCGTCGGTGATGTGACCTTCGGACCCATGCTGGCGCACAAGGCCGAAGAGGAAGCTGTCGCCGTCGTCGAGTACATCAAGAAGGGCTACGGCCACGTCAACTACGGAGCCATTCCCTCGGTCATGTACACCTACCCCGAGGTCGCTTGGGTCGGACAGGCCGAGCAGGACCTCAAGAAGGACAACATCCCCTACCGTGTCGGCACCTTCCCCTTCAGCGCCAACTCGCGCGCCAAGACGAACCTGGACACGGAGGGCATGGTCAAGATGCTGGCGGACCCTGAGACGGATAGACTGCTGGGTGTACACATTATCGGCCCCAACGCTGGCGAGATGATTGCCGAGGGTACCCTGGCCCTCGAGTATGGCGCATCCAGCGAGGACATTGCACGGACGTGCCATGCCCACCCCACGCTGGCCGAGGCCTTCAAGGAGGCTGCCATGGCTACCCACTCCAAGGCTATCCACTTCTAAGCATTTTGAAATTTACATGGCGGACTGTACAGCGTTGCGTGGAGCGGCGTTTGGCCCGGCGCCAGATCTTGTTTGTTATCCTCGGGTCGGTGCAGCGGTACATAGAGTGAAGGATTCAGGGCTACGAAATTATACGCCACTATTGCTGGACCTGACCGCTGCGACGGCACCCATCCGTCGTCTCCCGAACAAAAAGAGATGGGACTGGGTCGTCCTGAATCTGGCAGCGCGATAATGACGGGGATCTTTGTAAACTAGTAATATATGTTCTAGCATGAAGGAAGCAGTCGTGAGAATAGGAGACACTATGTTTGCATACCATTCTGCTGTTGTCTCCTTTGCATGATGGGTGTGGGTGTGATTTGCTACGCTCAGGATTGGGTGCCATGTCTCGACTACACTGTGCTTTGCGTGTAGATTATCATTTTGACGTGGGTGACTTTGCCTAGATATCTTCCACAAGGCTACGTCAACTTCAAGCGCACATACCTATGGGAGAGTCTCATAGCCTGAGCTTACAACCAGAACGTAGGTGCTGCGTAAGGTGTCTCAAAGGGATAGAGTCAACAATCTTGATCGGTTGCAGTACAAACGGGCCCACCAGTTTCATCCTTGGGGTACGGCATCCGGAGGCATTCAGAGCTAACTTTTGGTGATGCGGAGTGGGGTTCAAAATGGGGGGTGGGCGCGGGTCACGGCCAAAAAAGGGGGCCGCGCAAACCCATGGCCGCATCAAATCCTAGAATCGTACGTGGACAGCATGCGGTGAACCACCACTCAGCGTAAGCTGCGCGTTCATTATCGAGCTCCTCCCCGAGGTATTCGACACTGACAGGCATAAATACAGGTCCTGTTTGCGCAGCGACCTCTTCTTCCATTCCATTGTGCGCTCCCAACTCTTTCTACAACGCAGAACGGTAGCCGTAGCCATGGCTGTTCCAATAACCACGAGCAAGGACTACCCATCCATGTCACGGGATGATGTGGAGGCACTCATTGCAGATGGCAGAAAGATCATAATTGTTGCACAGCATGTGCTCAAGGTTGATCCGTGGCTGCCCTACCACCCTGGCGGCGACAAGGCGATCCTGCACATGGTGGGAAGGGATGCCACGGACGAGGTCGATGTGTAGGCTGCCTCTGTCCTATCTCCTCGGTGCTCTTCCATTCATTGCTAACTGTGTTTTCACAGTTTGCACTCGTACTCTGCAAGGCAGCAAATGATGCGCTATGCCATAGGCAAGGTCGAGGGCCGCTGGACAAACTTTGTCCCACCGATACAAGGAGGTGTCTTCCGAACCGCTGCCGAAATCGCCGACCAGACGAACGATCTGCGATGCGCCCGAGAGGACTCCTCGGCCTCTGTCTCCAGAGAGCCTTCTCCCGTCTTCGACAGCGGCGAGGGCCAGGACGTCAAGCATCGCCTGGGTGCCAAGGGCTCTGCCGGCTCCGTGTCCTCGGAGTCTCTGTCGGAGGAGGAGGAGATGGACGGCTTGTCCTACCTGGATACCTTGACCGAACAACACATCAAGCTCGATCTGGATATGTATCCTGACCTGGACGAAAAGACGCAGGCCGACATCACCAACAAGTACAGGCAGCTGCACGAGCGGATCAAGCAGCAGGGGCTCTACCAGTGCAACTACCGCGCTTACGCTGTTGAATGCGCTCGCTACGTAAGCTGCCTCGTCGCTTCGCTCGTTTGCGTGTCATACGGCCAGTACTTCCTGGGCGCTCTGTTCCTGGGTTTCATGTGGCACCAATTGGTCTTCACCGCGCACGACGCGGGCCACATGGGCATCACGCACAATTTCCAGATCGACTCCGTGATTGGTATCTTCATTGCCGACTTCATGGGGGGTCTGTCGATGGGCTGGTGGAAGAGGAGCCACAACGTTCATCACATCGTCACCAATGCCCCAGAGCATGACCCGGATATCGAGCACTTGCCCTTTTTCGCCATCAGCCATAGGTTTCTGACTAACTTGCGATCGACCTACTATGATCGGATCATGCAGTACGACGCCTTTGCCAAGTTCATCATCCGCACTCAAGCCTACACTTACTACCCCATCCTGTCCGTTGCTCGCTTCAACCTCTACTTTCTCTCTTGGGACTACCTCCTCGCCCACCGCGGACCTAGGAAGGGCCCAGCCGCTTGGATGCGTTGGCTGGAGCTTGCCGGCCAGGTCTTCTTCTGGACCTGGTATGGCTACGGCGTGGTCTATTGCATGATTCCCGACAACTGGTCCCGCTTCGTTTTCGTCATGGTCAGCAACATGGTGCCGTCCCCCCTGCACCTCCAGATCGTACTTTCGCACTTCGCCATGAGCACCGCCGACCTCGGCCCACGCGAGTCTTTCCCCCAGAAGATGCTGCGCACTACCATGGACATCGACTGCCCCGAGTGGCTGGACTTTATCCATGGCGGACTGCAGTTCCAAGTCATCCACCACCTCTTCCCACGGATTCCTCGCCACAACCTCCGCCAGACGCAGAAGCTGGTCCAGGAGTTCTGCAACGATGTTGGCATCCCGTACGCTCTGTACGGATTCACAAAGGGCAACAAGAAAGTCCTGGGCAAGCTTTCTGACGTTTCCAGGCAAGCTGCCATCCTGGCCAAATGTCAGAGAGCAATTGCGAAGAAAGGAGTTTTTGCGGATCATTGATTCTAGCGGTTTTCATTCATCGAAACAAAATGGCGTTGTACAGAATAGACCTGTAGCAGTCTTTCATTGGCTGTATTTGCCGTTCTCAAGGAAGATCTAGCCGAGTTATGCGTCCATGACTTCTGAAACTAATGCTAGCTCTATTTCCTGAGCATTTGCCAAGTCAAATTTCTCGTTTGGCAGAATGCTGCCTGCTAATAAGAGCATTTTGCGAATATCTTATGGGCATCAACGTGCGACTCTGGTCGAATGGTAATATGCTCAAAAGCAAGTGTCCTCAGGCCTCTACTGTCATTTAGGCCATGGCCCCTGGCCCTGCAAAGAAGGGGTAAGACGTGGTCATCACATGTCGACTTCTTTTTCTTTTTCCTATCAGCAGGCCGAGATTTCTTGCCGAGGGTAACGTTGCACACCTCTTTCCCGCACTATCAAAAGCAAGTTCACGAAACAATATCTGCAGGAATCAGGCTTTACTGACCCCATGTTGATAGCTGAAAAGGAGCCCAATGATATGTCATGTGTATTGTTATTCGCACTACATCCTCATCAACAGTGACTGATGCCAAAAGCAAATGGTGGTTAAAGCTGCCCGTGCGTGGGATAGCCACGCTGTTCGAAGACCGAACTTGAGGAGCTGCACCAGTCGATCAACGCCAAATACGGCAGTGGGTGGATGGTGTCTGGTCTCAATATCCCGTTCAGTAGATCGATTACCGTTTTCGTCTCCATGTACATTTTTTCCTGCTCCTTGTCACCATTGCGTTCAGCCCGTGCCTGCATATGCCTTATTTATATTGAGACGGGGGTTTTACCCTCGCCGTTTGGGGTCACATCTTTCTTCTGCAGAAGGGGGGAGGATGTCTCTCGATCTTGGTACGCGTGATGAAGGCATACTGGCAAGGATTAAAGCACTCTTGGAATCGAAGCAGGAGCCTGGTCTACAATCCAGAACCATACAGCAATAGCCATCCTCGTAACCTAAGAGAGTTTTGACCTTCCTTGGTTCTGATGTAATTGCTCTAACACATCTCGATCAATCCTGGACTCATTGGGTGGAATGTCGTCAAGACTCAACTCAACTTTTTGTCTACTTCAATACATGTGGCCTAAAGCCCATATCAGCACCTTATACCAAACCCCATTATCTTCTACTTGTAGGTGATCATGACTCCTACTTCGGCCACCCTTGTCTCCAAATCTAGGGGCAAACGACGCAATATAAGGGGTTTGACGGAATCGCCTATTGTCTCTTACGTATGTCGTACTTGCTCAATTTCTCAACCGTTGACGCTTGTACTCTTCGTGCTGTTGTGATTAGATCGAGCCTGCCAACCTGCAGGGCGCTAGTCGCTGGTATATCGAAGTGGCAAACATCAGAAGACGGAAAGGCTGGTCAGTGCATAAAGGATCACGTACGATACACTGCTGCAGGCTGCTGGCCGTGAACCGTCCTGCTGGAAACGCTCCCACGCGTACGGTTAGCACAGCATAGTGGGCTCTGAGCAGAGGTTGTTTCGCCACGATAGTGTTCAGCCAAGCACCCCACCCTGGGTGTGAGACACATACCTGCCAGTTTCTCCCTGCTTGTTGCTTTTCCTTCAAGCCTTCGGTTATCAGTGCCCCGCGCTATTGCTTACCGCTAGCTGGTCTTGACCGGGGTCGAATGGCAAAAGCAAAGACGTGATGTGATGGGTTGCGCCAATAGCAGTAGCGGTGTGTAGTGGTCAATTGCCGAGTAGGAGCACAGGCTCGATCACAGTCTGACATCCAACCCACTTCAGCTCCGGGTCGAGCATGATGCCGTGGTGATCTGAGGTTTCCTTATGGGCGTGATTGGCTTTGAGACCACGGCCCGAAGCGTTTGAGCCCGCATCCAACGGAACCATGTTGACGGGCATGCAGGGTATCTTCTGAGCAAGAGCCGGCCGTCCAGGGTTACCGAGACTAGCTTGCAGCCATGGTAGGATCGTATAATGCCCTCTGGTCATGTCTCGCAAGCATGACGATGGCTTGAATGCTGCCACATTTGGCACCTTGGACGTGTATAAAGCCGACAAAGTTGCCGGCCATTGCCCAAATGTGATCAATGAAAAACAGAGAAGCCACACCGCATCCTGCCACAGCCTCGCTAAATTCCGTTGGTGTCGACGTTCTTTTACGTTGCCAGACTTCCGCCATGACCAGTGGGAAAATGGACGAAGCTGCTGCTGCTCGAATTAGAAAGGCTAGAGGTAGCAAGGTATGAAGAGACGCAAAACAAAAGGTCGCTCAAGCCAAAGTCAGAAACACACTGACTAACAAGCACAGGATGAATTCGTGAGACGAGCTGACATGGCTGCCCAGAGGAACAAAGAGAACGAACCCCAAAAGCACGGCCAGGCAACGGCGGGAGGGAAACAGCCTGCAGAAGCAAGCACAAAATGGCGATGAGGTGTTGCTTGAGCAGGCCGTGATGGGTGGGTGAAGAGACCATAGGCATAGGCGTGGGTGAGTATGAGACTTGGCTTCCGCGTGGACTTAGAGATGTGTTGGTTTCTCGCAAATCGACCCAGAGAGGTAATTGTCAAGCAAGGACGCAGTCTGCGAGCATGATTTTGGTGGCCTGGCATCTGACGTATCGGGTCCGTCACGGCACGGCGAACATTGTATCTCAAGATCGGGCCCGACGTCCCTAGTGTCCTACAGAAGGCTTTCTCGGTCGACAGCGATACAGAAATGCAAATTATGGGCGAACGAGTGCAAGTAAAACTTCGCGAGATGATTGCTGATTCGGTGGTAGGCGAGTTGGTCTCGAATCAAGAATGTAACGACGTTTATGCGGCTTAGCTGTGATAGGCAGCTACTTTACCAACCTGAGCGTATTTGATATATCACCTAGAGGTCATCTCCATGGTTGTTGTTTCGCAATATTGCTGGTTCAGCACACGAGTAGCCCAAGCGGATTGCTGTGCTGTCAGCATCTTGCCCATCCTTCTTCTTGGTATGCAAGCATGCGCGATCCTTGAAGTATTGGGAAGTGTACTGCAAGAAACCGGGGGCAACTCGAGAAAGGGCAAAGTTTACGAGATAACCAGTCCTTGTATTGTGGCAACCCGTGGTGGTTATCTTTATGTGGGATTTCATGGAACGAGATGGCCGCAATACAGGCTGACGCCGAGGAACATGGGTGCGTCCACTTGTAGACAACAGGCAAGTTGATTATACATGGAAGGAAATAGACAGACCATTGATGAACAGCACTACACTTCAAACATGCCGAGCATGGGATGGAGTTGTGATTGCATTGGACCGGATAGCAGAAACAGGTTTGTACTGACAGTTGATGTGGGTGCGACGGTGCATTGGATCATTTTGGAACCCGTTGGTGCCTGGAAATGATGGGAAAGTGGAAGCCCAGTGACGTTGTGCAGGTGGTGTCAGTCAGCAGGAACCACCAGGCCAGTACCTCGTTTTGTCTTGCGTTGCAGCCTTACCAGCGGGTACCTGCCATGCCAGCCTTTGAGAATCGCGCTACACTATTACAACCTCTCACCGGGACTCACCCGCGCCATCTTTCAACTTCAGACGCTTTTGCCGTTGCCCGTCGAGCCCCCTTGTTGTTTCTTGCTTGAGAATAGTCTTTTGCCGCTCGTGGGCCTGGTTACAGCCCTGGTAGACCCTGGACGCCGTCTGCAACAGTGACCGCTGGCGGTCGTCTAGCATGCGCCAACCCTCGTCGCCATGGACGCCAACATCCAACGGGCGCTCAACGACAAACTCTACGACAAGCGCAAGGTCGGCGCACTCGAGTATGTCTCAGCTTGTCCCCTCCACCCATTCCAGGCGTCATGCTGGCATCGTCTCAAACATGTTGCCCGCTCCTTCTTTCAGTGCCTTCTTCAGTGTCTCTGTCTCATCCTTGCTATACTCGCCCACGACATGTCGTTTCTGCAGGCTAATTTATATCGTGATCCCGAAGCCTTGAGAGGGTTATTAGAGACTTAGCCGCCGCCAAGGATTACGAGCGCGTTCACGCTGTCCTTGACCAGCTTTGCAATGATTATGCTTACGCCGTCCACCAGCCTCATGCCCGCAATGGAGGCTTGATTGGCCTAGCAGCGGCTGCCATCGCCCTCGGTCCTGTGCGTGCTCCCAGCTCACTCATCCCGGCTTCTTGTTCCACTCATGCCCTTTTTGCTCCTCCGGACATTGTGCTCGATGTTAACATGGTCAGGAACTGCCACGGTATCTGGCCAAGATTGTACCACCGGTTCTGGCTTGTTTTACTGACCAAGATGCCCGCGTGCGATACTACGCCTGCGAGGCTATGTACAACATTGCCAAAGTCGCCAAGGGCGAGATTCTGATATATTTTAATAACATATTTGATCAACTCTGCAAGGTGCGTATCGGCTGCCTCTGCAGGATGAAGCTGTGCAACGGTTTCGCTGATCCTCTCGTCTAGCTTGGCGCAGATTCAGAGCTTTCGGTTAAAAACGGCGCCGAATTGTTGGACCGCCTCATCAAGGATATCGTCTCCGAGTCGGCTGCATCTTATGTCTCTGTTCTCGAAAATCCGGTCGATTACACCGGTGATGACAAGGTCGTGGTAGATGATCATCCTCCGCACTTACCCACGGCATTTTCTCTGCCACGCTTTATTCCTTTGTTGAAGGAACGAATTTGGGTTCTCAATCCCTTCACTCGTCAGTTCCTCGTTGGTTGGATCACGCTTCTCGACTCCATTCCTGACTTGGAGCTTGTCACTCACTTGCCTGACTTCCTCGGGGGACTTCTCAAGTTCCTGGGTGACCCAAACGGTGATGTCAGGGCCTCCACTCAGGCTTGCCTTGACAAGTTCCTCAGTGAAATCAAACGCATATCGCGGGTGAAGAAAGGCATCGTCGAAAGCAAAAAGTCTCACGAGGGCGGCAAAAGAAAACGGCAGGACTCTGGCGACAGTGCGAGTGCAAGCATTCGTCCGGAACTAGAAGAGGGCGACGAGATTGGCTCCGACGCCGTTGATGACGAAGATGATGCAAGCGTGGAAGAAGATTGGATTCCCGGCCAGGATGTGGAGATTAACTATCGGGAGATTCTGGAAATCCTCACTGCCACTCTCGATTCTCCGTTAGGTTTGTGGACCACGATCGTGGCCAACGCGAAACTTGCAAAGTGCTAATTGGTTCTCTCCTGCAGAAGAAGACTGTTTGCTCGAATCGCTGCGATGGATAGTCGAGTTTCTCGACATATGTCCAGAGGAGGTCCTGCCGTTCACGCCTAAAATTCTAGCCCATATGCTTCCGGCAATGGCCAGTACCAAGGAGACTATCCGCCTCGCTGCCACTCGAGTCAATAGCTGCCTGATGGACTACGTCGTCTCTTTATCAGACGACACCGAGCTGAACAGTGTGAGCCGAGACCGCGCCTCTCTGGCGAGTTCACGAGACCTCGATACCATGAGCCCTACACCGGGCCAGGTTCGTGTTTCCATGCCAGGCACTCCAACCCACATCTCTCAGTCACAAGCCGATCTGGATTATGCTGCCGCAGTCAACTCCCTCACACTGCTATTTCTCAACGACCACGAAGCTACCCGAGTAGCCGCCCTCACATGGTTGATCATGCTGCACAGAAAAGCACCTAGAAAGGTTCTGGCCTTCAATGACGGCACATTTCCAGCTCTTCTAAAGACATTGTCAGATCCCTCGGATGCCGTTGTCACCAAGGATTTGCAGCTGTTGTCACAAATATCAAGGAACAGCGAGGACGACTACTTTGCAAATTTCATGGTGAACCTTCTACAGCTGTTCTCCACCGATCGAAAGCTCTTGGAGACTCGAGGTAACCTCATCATCCGTCAATTGTGCATAAGCTTAAGCCCGGAGCGGATTTACCGGATGCTGGCCGATTGCATAGAAAAGGAAGAGGACGTTGAGTTTGCCAGTATCATGGTGCAAAATTTGAATAACAACTTGATCACCGCTCCTCAACTCGGAGAAGTACGGAGACGACTGCGAAACTTGGAAACAAAGGTATGCTGCCACCATGTTGATCTCCAACTATGCTAAGGAAAATGCTAGGACGGCCAGACGTTGTTTGTGGCTTTATTCAGATCGTGGTGCTACAATGCCGTTGCTACTTTCTCGCTGTGTCTGCTCGCGCAAGCATACGAACAGGCATACAATCTGTTACAAATCTTGTAGGAAACCGCACCTCGATCGACCTGGTACAAGATGGAAAGGCTAACACAATTTCATGAATAGTGGCGAACTTGAAATGACTGTCAACATGCTAATTCAAGTTGACAAGTTGGTTCAATTGATAGAGTCTCCAGTCTTCACATGTAAGTTTTTCAACTCGCTTCCCATCAAGGTTTATGAAGGCTTGTGCAGGTGGAGGCTAACAAACTCGAGATCTCCGCCTTCAATTGCTCGAACCTGAGAAGTACCCGTACCTATACAAGTGTATGTACGGGATACTTATGTTACTGCCCCAATCTTCAGCATTCGCTGCTCTCAAAAATCGGCTGAACAGTGTGAGTTCAATCGGCTATCTACACGTAGCACCCAAGAGGTAGGTTCACGAATCCACGCATCCCGGGACTCTCCTCCCCTGAAAGAACAAGCTATCTTAGGATGAAAAAGTCACATGGAGCTGACCCTCCTGTCTTAGCACTACTGCAACGTCCAGCTCTTCCAATTATGACAGGCCCAATCGTCTCAAAGGGCGTGAAGACGGCAACATAAGATGGGTCGAGCTTTTGGAGAAATTCCGAAGCGTGCAAGATCGGGCAAGGAGAGCCCAGAGACACACCTCGGACGGCGACGACATGCCCTTCATGGGACTTAGCGAGCTTCGTCTCGGCGACGCTGCGGTGGACGCCAAGGGCAAGGATCCACGTGGCGTAGCTGGGCCACCGGTACCTCAGAAAGATCCCGTCCCAGCACCTGCGATTCCGGTAGCCAAGAGGTCAGGTCTCGGGAGACAATTCGGAAGGTTGGGTGGCGCTGTTGCGGGCAAAGGCCGGAGGGGCTGACCTACGGTTGGATCCCGACCTGATGACGCCGAGGAGGAACTGTATAGGCATAGGGAATATTGAGCTTGTAGGCACACAAGTATAATGGTAGGATCATTACCTCGGGGGCTCCCTTCAGGACAGCGCAATATGTTATCAGCAGTGTAAATTCAGGCATAGCAGATTTTTTTACTATCAGCGTCTTTTAGCAGGGCTCTCCTGTTCCACTAAATCTTCAAAGAGGGTATCGCGTTGCCACGACGTGCCACGTAATTGGCGGCGGAGGTCTTCAAGTTCGGACCTAGCAACGTCAGGATTGCTAGGAAGGCCACGGAAGGTGGACATGTGCTTCTCAAGCTCCTTCTTCTGCGCCAAGAGCGTTTGGAAGTCATTTTCCTGTTTCACAATGTCATCGACAACAGGATGCGAGGAATCGACAGAGGCGGCGAGGGTGGCGACTCTGTCACGAAGATCAGGCACCCGAGCGGCCATGACCTTAACACGTCGCTGCATGTCCAGGTTCTGCTTGGCAAGATCGGCGGGTGGCTTGAAGGAATCGCCCCTAAGGCGGGACAGCAGCGCTTCGATTTGTGCTGTCTCCTGCTGGATTTGCCGCTCCAGTCCTTCGACGCGGGCCTTCATCTGCTCCGCCTCGTAGATGTCGGCTTGAAGCTGCAGCAGGTTTCGGCCCAGCTGCTGCGGCCGCGGGAAGGCGACTCCGGTGCTGACGGCCATCTGAGCGAGGCTGTCCAGGGCCACCTGGCCCTCCTTGGCAATATTGTGCTCAACAGCGGCGAGCAGGCCGTCCCTCAGGGTGGTGGAAGTCTGAGGGGCAGCGGGCAGGTCCTGGAGCACGGCGGCGTCGGCACGGGACAGCAGGTGGCGCTCCTCGTCGGCGGCCTCGTTGTGAGAGGCTAGTGCGAGGAGGACCTTGAGCGTGTCCGGGTTGCGCTCGAAGGAGGGGGGCGGCTGGCGACCTGGGAACTTGGCGGCAAGCCAGGAGTCGACATAGGACCAGTCGCGGGCGGTGGAGGCGGCGATGCGGGCGACCGAGGGGGAGAAGATGGCGGTTGAGTCTTGGGTGAAATGAGCCATTGTTGCTGTTGCATGCAGACCAGAGGGCTTCACCGAGAAGTGATTGAGAAGGTTGGCCTGGTCAGGACGGAAGTGAATCGGAGCGGAAGACCAAATGCGATGAGCCTGATGGAGAAGCACCTCTCGTCAGACAACGTAGCGTGTATTCATAAACGGGCCGCACCAAGGCTCATTATATATTCAAAGTCAGTGAGCGTGGCCGCCGACTGACTATCCTGGGATAAGAATGGAGTTTGATGCTGGAGGACACCATGTGTATGGTGTAGTTGAACGGGATAGTGGTACTGTACCGGCCGTGGACGGAAACGGTCTACGGTGGCCGGGAACCAGAGGGTCCGGGGGGAATGATACGTCAAGTAGTAGTACTGTGGGGCGAGTTCAGGCCAGCGGAGGGGATACGTACCGGTACTCCCTACCTACCTATGCATGTGCATGCAAGGGCCACAGTGCGCCTAGTCTTCCCCCAAGTTACCACGTTTACACGATTGACTTCCCGTCCCGCCGCATCACCAAAAGTCTAAAAGTGTCCTTTTTCAAGGGTGGCTTGCTGTTGGCAGCTCTGAATACTTAGGCCTCTTTTCTTTCGTCCCGACCATTGTCTTTCCTCCCTTGGTAAACTTTCTGTTTTCTTTCCTCTCACTTTCAACTGCTGCTACGCTTCGCTTCACTTCACTTCACTTCACTTCACTTCACCTCCGACTTGCATGTCTGCTTCCTCTTACTCTCTCTAGCGTGTACAGCCGCCACAGCATCGCATCCACTGTGCTTCTACACCCTCTCGTCGATTACGGGCGATAACTCGCATCTGGCCAACCTGCCCTTCGTCAACAACACACGCCGCCCACAATGCTCATTCGCTTGTCCGGGCTGGCTGTCGCCGCGGGCCTCCTAGCATCCGCCGCCGCCCTGTCGGCGCAAGACGTCCCTGCCGATCTGCCCGTCTCCTCCCTCCTCGACTCGGCCCAGTCGCATCTCTCCCGCGGCCAGACAAGCGAGGCTCTCGTCTACTACGACGCCGCCATCGCCCGCGATCCCACAAACTACCTCACTTTCTTCAAGCGCGCCACCACCTACCTTTCGCTCGGCCGCATGAACCAAGCCACCGAGGACTTCAATAAGGTTCTGGTCCTCAAGCCCGGCTTCGAGGGCGCTCACCTGCAGCTCGCCAAGATCAAGGCCAAATCCGCCGACTGGGAAGCCGCTCGCACCGAGTACCTGGCTGCCAAGAAAGCCGCCGACTCCCCCGAGATCAACGAGCTCCACGAGGCGTACGGCGCGGCCACTCTCGCCCAGCAGGCCGCCGATGCCGGTCAGTGGGACGACTGTATCAATCATGCCGGAGTCGCCATCTACGTGGCTTCGCGGTCGCCTTCACTCCGGGAGCTACGCGCACGTTGCAGGTTCGAGAAGGGCGAGCTCGAAGAGGGTATGGGCGACTTGCACCACTTACTCAACATGAAGCCTGGCGACACCACCCCTCATGTCGTCATCTCCGCGACCACCTTCTATGGCTTGGGCGACCTGGAGAGCGGCATTGGACAAATCAGGAAATGTCTGCATTCTGATCCCGACTCCAAGGTCTGCAAGAAGATCCACAAGCAGCAGAAGATAATTCAAAAGACATACACCAAAGCCGAGGCGCAGTTGCGTAAGGGGCAAACTACAACCGCTGGCAGGACGCTCGTGGGTACCCAAGAAGACCCCGGCTTGGTCAGCATGGTTCGTGAGCAAGTAGAGGAGCTGCGTCGAGATAAGAGCCTTCCCAGCCAGGCAAACGCAAGGCTGTATAACATGGTCGTTGAAATGGTTTGCCAGGCCTATGTCGAGGTCAGTAAATATCAATGTGACGGAATCCCGGACGACACCAGATGCTAATCATGAGTGCATAGTCAAACCATAAGGATGTAGCAAAGTACTGTACCGAGGCATTGGGACTGAATCCCAACTCCTTCTGGGGTCTTCTTCACCGCGGCAAGACGTTGCTCAAGAATGAAGAGTATGAAGCGGCCATCCAGGCGCTAGAGTCGGCAGCCGAGCACCACCCCGACAAGAAAGAGCATGTCAACTCGATGCTGCAAAAAGCCCATATCGCCCTGAAGCGCAGCAAGACCAAGGACTACTACAAGGTCCTCGGCGTGGCCAATGACGCGGACGACAGGCAGATCAAGTCGGCTTACCGCAAGGCCTCGAAGCAGTTCCACCCGGACAAGGCCGTCAAGCAGGGCATGACCAAGGAGGAGGCCGAGAAGAAGATGGCCTCCGTCAACGAGGCCTACGAGGTCCTCAGTAACCCGGAGCTGCGCGCCCGCTTTGACAGAGGCGACGACCCCAACTCCCAGGAGCAGCACAACCCGTACCATGGAAGCCCCTTCGGAGGCGGTGGTCACCCCTTCATGTACCAGGGCGGAGGTCAACAGTTCAAGATGCACTTTGGCGGTGGTGGGGGCGGCGGCGGGCCTTTCGGCTTCGGAGGATTCTAAAGGCTCTGTGCGTCCGCTCGCATGTTGTCTTCTTCCCCTACAAACCATTTCCAATCGTAGCATGTGAACTTGTGGAATTTGAGCATAGCCCTGACCCTGAGTGGGCACAACGCGTGCTCCTCAACAATGGACTGGCTGGCGTTTAGTGCGGAGTTGTCGGTAAAGCTGTGCAAGGTGTGACAGCCGTTTTATGTATGTCCAGATACCAATGAGATAAAGAATCACAAGGTCCATTGAATAGTCCCTCTGCCGCTGGTGCATCGAGGCCTACGGCGCGCCACATGGGGTTTCCGCCGGAGAAGGAATGGGCGCGATGGACAGTCTCCGCGGAGTTGCTTGTCGCCCCGACTTCTTACCGCCGAGCCCAGCCCCCGCGCTTTTGCACACGATATGTCACTCGAACATAAACGAGGGAAACAAGGCAAGCTGACGGAAGAGACGCCCCTCAATATGAACGCTTGAGATTGTGCCACTCTGCTGCCCAAGCAGTCTTTCAAGTCTCACTTTTACCCCAATGACAGAAATCAAGAAGTGCCAAAACGAGAGAATATTTATCACCCAAAACCAAAAGCCCAATCAGCCTTTCTTGACCTTGCCACTCCCATAATATATGTACAGACGTTCATCAAACAAAGAACGTAACACACAATTGCGCTGCCCATATCGATGTCGCTGATTACTCCACTCTATGTTCACACTTCCCAGATTTGGTGTCGTTAAATGTGGCCAGATCAGGGGCAGGGGTGCGGCCAGCTAAACTGATCGATGCCTCAGCAGCCATTCCTGGCCTTGAAGGTGTTGAAATGTCGAGCAGTCGCACGGAGTCTCTTGTGTATTGCCACCATCAGCCCAACATGTCGCTGTCATAGTATCGTGTGCTGTTGTGACAACTTGTGTGTTTCAAATGGCATTGTTCCTGTTGATGAAGTAGGATCTGAAAAATAATTAGAACAAATTTAGGGTGAAAGCGCCAGGCCATGGTAAGGACTTACTTGGAAAACTCGTACGCCGACCAGCAAATAGCTGTACTTGGCATTGTAGTCAACACTCGGGGCCGGAGGCCCTTGAAGAAGCCTCGAAGTCCCTCTCGTTGATACAATAGCTGACAGCCACCCATGAAGCTGTTCACATTCCTTACTTGGGGATCTGACGAGGTGCCACGGGTCTGGAGAATCGTCTTGATAACATCCATGGGCGTCGTCAACCCGGCGGCGAATCCACCAGCCACAGCACCCGCTATGCAATGTGTGAATGGATCGTAAGCCTTTTCGGGGTTCATGGTGGTCGAGATGGATTCGTAAGCAAGGAATTGAAGAGCTGTAAATGGAACCGTCATGGACAACGTCGTCGGATAGGAAACGTAAAAGGCTGCAATGCCTTCGTTCTTGTAAACGTATTTGGCGCAATCAAACATGGATCGGTACATTTTGCTCGAGTTTTGTATTTGCATTCGTTGTTTGATGACTGGAGGAAAGTCAGAAGGCATCTCTCAAGAAAATTAGACGAGCAAGATACCGCGTACCATCGAAAGGGTTCATGAAGGCGTCGCTTGCAATTGTCGCGGCAGCGCCACTAGTAGCTGCAGATTCCCAAAATGTTAGTCTCTACTGTGGGGAGGGGGGGCAAACAACAAAGTGTTTGTAGCAGGAAATAATTTACCAGCAGCTAGGGGATGGTAGACACCAGCCTGGTTTCCACCCATTGCGTGCTTGACGGCCTCATATGTCGCAAAGTAAACAGCATGGGCAGGTCCTGCGTCCTGGTTCAGTTTGAAGTCCGGGTAGTGGAGGCGGCAGAAGTCGCTTACCAGCTCCAACAATGACGCTGGACATTCCTCGCCATAGGCTCAAAACACCCTCGGCTGAGGCTATTTGGTACGTGCTTCGTAGAACTCCAGTGTAGGCGGTCGTCGCATTCGGACTGAGGACTTGCATGCGGGTCTAGATTATTGTCGCATGTCAGCGACGGAGGACTGGGCGACGTAAGATTGCTGATATACGAACCTTGATTGCGTCTACTGGGTACATGACAGTGTGCTCCTGTGGCGAGAGTTAGTTTCCCTGCTATATCGCTCCAACGTTTCGAGGGCGGTTGCTTCAAGACACGTACTGCAATACCAGCAAAAGCTCCTGCCATCATGTTCTGCAGCAACGAGAAATTCGGAGGGAGGGATTCATAGCTGGGGCGGTAGTGGTTAGCAATGGACAACGGCATGACATATGGAAATCGCTGGTTGGTAGGCTGTGCAAACGAGGCACCGAGAAATTGGGTTGGAAGCCTGCTCACTCATATTCCTCGATCGGTTCAACCGTAGACTTTGCCATGTCAGTCTCAGCGGCAGAGGCTCCGCCAAAGACCTTGGACTCGAGGGCAGCCAGGGTGACGGCTGCGCAGCAAGACTGTAGGTCCAAACTATCGTGAATCGACTAGGGGCGGGTGAGCGCGGTGACGTTTACCCAGGAGGACGTGGGTGTATGGTTGATACGTGGCGTACAGGTTGAGAGTCGGAGGCGATAAGATGATTGCAGCTAGAGGATCCAATTGGAGGATGAAAACAGTACTGAATAACAGCTTTTGGTGTTTGCGTGGGAAAGTTGTGACGGCCGAGGCAATGTCGTGGTCGTGATCGTCGTCAGTAATCGTAATTGATTCGCCCAAAGCTAGCGGTTGGTCGCGCAAGCTCACTATATCCAGGAGCAATAAGAGGGACCAAAAGCAGCAGGAGAGGCACGCGCAAAGCCGTCGATTGGTATCCGCAGCTGCTTCCCTCGCACGAAGTTGCTTGGCTCTTTCCGAGTTGGTCACCAGCCCAGCGGTCCAGGGAGTAGGTAGGAAAGGACTGGAATTTGGCGATGGGTGATACGCAGGGCGGCTGCGCTGGCTTGGAGTTCGAAAAATTTCCTCCGTTGACGGCCTCGGAGCCTCGGTGCGGTCATTTTCCCCCAAATAGGTCTGTAACTTGCTCGGAGACCGGGCCTATCGGGGGTGCTTGGGGGGCCTCCTCGCACTAAAAGCACCCGCAATATTCCATTCCCCGTTAGAGCCGTACCCGATACCACCTAGCGCCACTTGGCCGAGGAGATTGATAAGACAACCTTGGCTTGTCGAGTAAAATGGACACTAACTCGCTCCTTGTATTACGTACAGCACTCATATGTACCCTCAATGTAAGCCGTCATGGATTCCAACTTGTTCATCTCCTTCATCTCCGAACCGTCTCATTGGCGGGTGCCTATTCAGTATATGCACTG
Source organism: Stachybotrys chlorohalonatus IBT 40285 (assembly GCA_000732775.1). NCBI lineage: Eukaryota > Fungi > Ascomycota > Sordariomycetes > Hypocreales > Stachybotryaceae > Stachybotrys > Stachybotrys chlorohalonatus. The sequence continues at coordinate 57,001 of KL660858.1, forward strand.
TACCTATAGTCTTTTTAGACCGCCGACGAGATGGATTTTGCCTAGAATGCTTGTGATTACGATAAAAATTTCATTATCAAGACATCCAATTTCTAACCCATGCCTCCAAGTCCTCATAACTCCCTTGAAGTAGGCCACTGCCAGTGGCCAAAACTGAGCTGCAGAAAAAGCAATCCTCACCCAAGGATATGGCACTACGATAAGAATAAAAACAAAAAATGCAATAGAAACCCTGTACTCGCAAGGTAAGTCCGGGGTCGATGTGTCGGATTATACCATCCCTCCTCCGCGAAAGTTGTGCTGTGTTTGCCGGAATTGATAAATCAGACCTAGCAGTCCTGCATCTGCGTCTTCAGTGTTGGCAGCGCTGTTCTCTCGACTGAGTCCCTTTCCAGGAGATGTCTCCCACATCGATTCCTCCAGCGCTCCGCCAGTCTCGTAGATGGATTCTTCCTGTGTCATCCTTCGTCCCAGGGAGCTCTCTTCCGTTCCCTCTTCGATGATTTGACCCTCGCCGCGATAGCCACCCCGTGGATGTCGCGATCTGTGGAGGCTTCGTGTTATAGCTGCGCCTCCGATCGGTTGGTGATGGGGATCAAGAAGCATTGACGCCATTGGTGAGGGTTGAGGGATGACAGGACCAAAACGTGGCGTCTTCGGCGCTGCCATGCCCGGGGCGCGGCTGCGAGCTCTCCCCGTTTCTGGGTGCCCTGCTTGTGATATTTGCATGTCAACCGCAGCAGTAGGCGAGCCCAAAGGCGGAAATGATGGTGGTGGATGAAATGGCTGCTGCCGTGCTCCTGGGGGCATATGTCCGGGGATGCCTGTCTTAGGGTTGACGACATAATTGTCGATGAACCCATAATAACTCGCCGCCATCTTGCCATGCTTGGTCGAGTAGTAGTCCTCGCGTACATCTTGTCCCGTACTCGGTTGCTTCATCGCTCCCACACCCTTCTTAAAGTCGAAGACGGCGAATGAGCAAACATATCCGAGACCGTCCACATGAATCGTGAATTCGCGGAAGAAGTCGACAATTTGATCACTGCATTTCGGCAGTGAGAAGAGTAGCAGCAGCGGCGTCGTGATTATCCCCATGACCTCCTCCAGAAAGATGACGGCTCTCATCTTATATAGTTCCGAGAATTCCTGTTTGACTTCGAAACTATGAAGCCTCCCTCTCCAATGATCCGGCATGTAATGGGTGTACTCAATGACATTGCGCAATGCATATTCTGGGTTGAAGACGGTGGTTTCTTCTGACACCATTCCCCGTGTAATGGCGAAGATTGTGCCCAATATGCTGAGGTAGAACAAGACCGTCAGGTCCTTGGTAATTTCGAAATTCAGAAAGAGCTCCGAGTACAAAATGGTCCCGAGGGCCAGCACTGCTAGGATCGCCCCCGTCATGAAGGCAATGCTCCGAGCAATCTCCTCCGTCATTCGCTTGGGAAATTGGTCCAGATAGCGCGTCGCAAAAGGGAACGACATGTGCAGCCTTTCGTAGAAGATGTGTGGTAACTCGTTGAACTCGCGGAATTTCCACTCTGCCAAAGATGTGTACTTGCGCGCAGCTGCTGACTTGGGATCTTTCTGAAACTCCTGCCATGCTGTCAGTACTGCGCAACATCCGGCACTGGAGAGGAAAACGTACATTGTAGTATGTGAAAAAGTAGACAATCACCACGTATGCCAGTACCACGGGGGCAAGGATGAGATTGAGAATACCGGCAAAATAGAGTCGTTGTTTCAGTTTCTCACTTAGCACTCGTCTGCGATCAGCACGAAGAAAGTCCTGTTGAACTTGCCCAAGCTCGTTGAAGGCCATATCGAGTATTCCATAGTGCAAGTACCACTCCATGGTTTTGGAGAAGAGTTGCCGTCCACGCATAAATGGTAGCGGTAATGACAGGTTGAGAACGTCTTTGTTGATCATGGCAATCAGGTAGTTGTCCTTGCGCATAAGCCGGTTCGCGATGTCATGGGCGTCAAGTCTTTCTTTGGACTGGCTACCGATGAAGCGGCGCAGGTTGGGCGATAAATTCGTTGCAGTTCTGGGATTTTGGTCCCGCAAGGCCATAATGCGTGCGACAACATCTTGCCAGGAAATTGTTTGCATATCCTGTTCTGGAATTTCAAGGAGAAAAATAAAGAAATCCCGAATGTGCATCAGACGCCTGATCTCCAAAAAGTACTGTATGGATTTCCATATGAAAAAGAAGGAGTACAGCCAGATGCCAAAGCTCCACAGGCCTGACATCTTACGAGTACACTGCGGTATCATGATTTGATCCAGCGATTTGCTATGCGATACTTTGCTGTAGTCGACGCATTGGAAAAGAAAGGTCAAGAGGACCGCGACGAATAATGTTTGTCTGCGAAACGTTCAGCCGTTGTCCAAAGTGAGGTTCAGGAAAGTGTCGTAAGCTTACAAAAGCCACAGAGCATTTGAACATAGAATGCACCAAAAGCCTCCCCCTTCATAGTAGTTGTACACGCCACGCATGAAACTGTCTAGATTGGTAGTATTAACCCATCTCCACAATGCCCTCTCCTTCTGGCTCACGGCTACCGTGCCTGAGATCAAAGACCTCGGTCGCACTCCCAGAGAATGGTTTGCATCTTCCTCTCGGTGCAGCCTTTGTTGAGCAGTTGCTGTTGCCCATTGCTCTTGTGATCGTGCTGAAGGCTCGGTGGCAGATGGGGGTGGGGGAAGCCGGGGTCGTCGTGCTCCTGGTGATGCACCGAGGTTCGTTGTCTCTTGTCGATTGGTTTCTACTAGAAGAGATGCTGGCACGTCGTTGTCGATCTCGTCATCATGGGTCGCCCACCTTGATGCAGCGTCTCTGTTAACACGATGTTTCTTCGCGAATTCTGTGTGGCGTGGTAACCCTCCAAACGGCGCGCTGTCGACGGTCATGCGGCTATCAGCAGCAGTAATACCCGCCGCGTCAAAGTCATGGAGCTGCTGTCGTAGATTCTCATCGTCGACATCGTGATTTGCATCCGCTTCCAAGTCGAGATCGTCATCGTCATGATTCCGAAGTTCTTCGTAGAATGACCTAGAGCCTCGAGAGGGAGTCCCGAGCCGCCCAAAGATAGTATTCGCCATAATTCAATCGATCTTGCGTCAGCGCTCTCTGGTACAACAACCCATGCGAGGTTGGTCGTGCGTGGCAGCTTCGTCTTCTTCGTTTCGACAACAGGACAATGCTTATCCTCCGGCGGAAGTCATTTCGCAGTAGACTCTGAATAGTCAAGACGCCGGGTCCAGTCTGTGACTCTTAGTCAATACTGTATTTCTTCTTGTGAGTAGTTTTGACGAAGGGAGACTCCAACAAGCAAGAATCCATCCTAGGCAGCTGAGGCTTGAAGTCAGGTGGCTTCCCAGGCATGACTCTCATGCCATGTGCCTGGTGTGGAGAAGGAGCAGGGGCTAATGCAAATCATCAGGGAGCAATACCTTGGTTGCTCCTATAGGCACTCTTTTCACATTGCGAGATGGATAAAGCCTTGCCTGGAGTGACAGTTCAGTGGTTAATGGGTAATGCTAATTCAGAGAATACCTCGTGGCGGTCGAGGAACCAGATGATGTCGGCAAAGGTCCAGGGACAATGAGGTCAGGGTTTAATGGTAGCGGGCCCTGCAGGTACTTATTTGTCTAGGATTAGATACTTTACCATTCGGCGAGGTCACCAGTCTCATAAAGTACTCTAAAAGTACCTACTGCCACAAGCATACTACTAGTGTCTCAGTTCCAGCATGAATGCATTCAGGCAGATAACGCCATTCACTGTAGGCGGTGTGCCCGGAATTGCCAGTTTTAAAGCACAACTGCGTACACCGCCCTGGACTACTGCTAGGTCATTTAGGGGCTTAGAATCCTTACTGGGTGTAAGTGCGCCGAATGGAAACATCGACCATTTTGGTAAGTGTTTCGTACCTTCAAAGATACAGCGCTCGCCGGTCTTGACGACGATTCTCTAACCATTCCAAGGTACGATTATATTCTGAATCCTCAACTGTACTACTTAGAAGCGGTCGTTGATATAGAGTGACAGGCTCGACCAGATGGCCGGTGGAGTGCATACAAAGCATATCGTTCGTCATGGCTTCGGAATATTCCCTAACTTTAAATAATTTACCTGTCCGCGATGCATCTCTTACTGGGTTGCTTCCCCCACCAAGCCCGGGCTTGTCGTCAACTGGCAAAGGCATGAGCCCGCTTGCCTCTAAGGTCACTGCTATCTTATCAACATCTTATTCTGATACCGAGTTTCGCAATGCTCTTGAGCTGCTTGACCAGAGAGCCATTAGTAATGATGCCACTTCTCGACGCCAGATCCGGTTGAAGCTACAGAAAGAGGTCATCGACAGTAATGGGGAGATCATTGATGAATTTGGCCGCGTTGCAGAGGTAAATCCACAGATCCTTCGCAGAGGATTCCATTAACAATACGTTAGCAATTACAGCGCATTGGCACAACTCTTGCGAAGCTTAACGGAGGGTATCAAGACATGAAGGGACAGCTACTTGAAACACATAACAAGACGTCGGCTTCTTTGTCCGAAGCGTCGTCTCTACTTGACCAGCGCCAACGGGTAGAGACGAAGCGTGAGCTTCTTAACGCATTCAAGGACCACTTCATAATGTCTGACGATGACGTGGCTTCTCTGACGCTTACTGCGGAACCGGTCGATGATAACTTCTTCAATGCATTGGCAAAAGCAAAGAGGATTAGCAGAGACTGTGAAATCTTGCTTGGGTTTGAGAAGCAGACTCTTGGCCTTGAGTTGATGGAGCAAACGTCGAAAAACATCAACCTTGGTTTCCAAAAACTATACAAATGGATTCAGCGAGAGTTTAAGATCCTGAATCTTGAGAACCCCCAGCTGAACCCTTCCATTCGCAAAGCTTTGCGAGTTCTTGCAGAGCGGCCTACGCTGTTCCAAAACTGCCTGGACTTTTTTGCTGAAGCACGCGAAAGAATCCTGTCTGACTCCTTCTACGTGGCATTGACGGGCAATTCGGCGTCTGGTGCGGAAGACCCACTCGTCAAGCCCATCGACCTAACAGCACATGATCCCCTCCGGTACGTGGGAGATATGCTAGCATGGATTCATTCGGCGGCTGTGAGCGAACGGGAGGCTCTGGAGGTCCTCTTCGTTGCAGAGGGCGAGGAACTAGCACGCGGGTTCAAATCCGGTCGAGATGCCGAGGTATGGAGGCTCGTGGGCGACGAAGACGACAACGGGGATTTCAATGCTCTCAACGCTCTCCATGACCTTGTCGATCGGGACGTATCCGGGGCTGCCCGTGTACTGCGGCAAAGGATCGAGCAGGTCATTCAATCGAACGAGGAAATTATCCCTGCATATAAACTGTCCAACCTCATCAATTTCTATCGGGTCACCTTTCATAAGTTTCTCGGAAACAGCTCGAATCTAGTCAGTTGCATCGAGGCATTGGAAATGGAGGGCTTGCGACAGTTCCGTGCTCTGGTCAGGGACCATATTGCCACTCTTCAGGGAGAGTTTCAGCAGACACCGTCTGATCTGGGGCTTCCGGGCTTCCTCGAGGAATGTCTTAACCAGCTCGACGTCATCTCCAGAACATACGAAACGTCACTATCGGCTTCAGATGATCGTGAAGGTGAATTTGCAGGTGTACTAGCAGAAGCATTCGAGCCGTTCATGTCTGGGTGCGAGAACATGGCGAACTCAATGAGGCCGCCGAGTAATTCCATCTTCTTCATCAATTGCAGCCTTTCTGCTGCTGACTGCCTGGGCAAATTCGATTTTACACGAAAAAGGGCACAGCAACTTCGCGAACGTGTCGAAACAGAAGCGAAGAAGCTTGCTAAAAACCAGTATGAATTTTTTGTTGAAGAGTCGGGGCTGAAGTTGCTTTTCTGTGGTCTGGATGCGGCACACCCGCAGTTGGAGAAGGTTATTGAGAGTGACACCTTGAGCCGTGTGAGCCAGACTTTGGATGAGTTCCTCCCGTCTGCCCTTATGGACGCAATGGAGAGAATGAAACATCTGCAAGACCCCAAATTGGCTCGACAGATTACGGAGGATGCCGCCGAGAAATTTTGCAATAAGTTTCAAGAATTGGAGGATATCATTGAGAAGGTGGACGATCAAAATGATGATGAGGTCGGCGGCCTTCGTTCAGTCTTCCCGAGGACTACTGTGGAAATCCGCGTGCTGCTTTCATAGACAAGACTACTTATCTACTTTGTTGGACAACTGATATGGTTCGTACTCGCATTGATGAGCCAGCATGTTCTGCGGCCTGTCTATATCACGTAAAATCTCCGTCCGGAATCTGCTCGCTTTTGCCAAGTACACATGAGTACGTTGGCCAACGTAATCTTCTCGGACTATTCACCTTTCCCATTAGTAGCGCTTATTGTTGCACTGTGGAATGTTAAACTGCCAGACTCAAGCGCTAGCATGTTTAGAGCTCCAGGGAAGCCCCACCATGCATGTCCAGGCCTAGGCCAACCGCACTACGTCACCGCCCGCAGAGACTACCCGTGTCTCTTGTCACAGACACAGCACAGAATCCACACTAAACGCAACATCACCATTCGAATTCCCATGTTCCGCTGAATCCTGACAGGCAGAGCGACAAACATCACTTGCGATCCAGACGGCCAGATTAGGTCGTAACGGAATGGGCCCCAAGTCCTTGCCGATCATTTTACAAAGACGCGTTGCCCCACGCTAATCCCAACCTCTGATCCTCCAAAGCCCGAAACCCCATACGAATACTGGCTTGGTCTTGTATCACGGCCTTGCGCGAGGAGCGTCTGCCTGCAGAACCACCTGTAGGGTCTGGTTTTCGGCGATTATTATGCCCTGTTTGCCGGTAAAATGTCACGCAATAGAGTGGTGACCGTCCTGCAAAAGACGTATGATGACAGCTACCTCAGCTGCTCTACTGCCGTTTACTACGAGAGTCAAGTCCGTTTTCTCCCCCAATACCTTAAGATATCTCCAGGTCTGGTGCTAACTGGGAATTTTTGACGTATAGGGCGACGAAGTTGAGGCCCTACGGCATTGGAGAAGCGCTCTCGATATGATTCGCCAACATCACGCGACTAGGTCGTTTGCAAGCTATGCTCCACAGACCGACACCGAAAGGGCACTTCAGGATGCTGTGAAAGAGCTGGAACTCCAGTGCAAGGAACGAATCGACCTTCTAGAGGCTCTGAGGGTTTCTCGCCAAGACAACGGGAACTCCTCGTCGCGTGTGAAACTATCCAAATTACCCGAAGGCAATGGAATGCCTGCATCGAAAAATGCCATCGGTCAGGGGACGATTCCCGCGGTGACGTATTCAGAACTCTCTCGACCATCACTTCCGCATCGACCTTCCTTACCAACTCGAACCTCCTCAGAAGGCGCGGTGGTGAGTGCCACTGCCTCCGGACCTGCTGTTCCCTCGGTTGGAGAGGCTTCTTCATCATCGCTTGCCCCCAGTCTACCCCCTAGACCCAGCACAGCCACTCGATCTCGAAGTCCTGAGAAACCTCATACAATGAGAACAACTTTGCGGTCCGGGAAATCTCAGGACAAGCAGAGCAAAGTCAGCCGTCGGTTGGCCAGGCCGGCTGGTGAAGGCCCAAGCAAGGCAGCCACCCTAGCGTGGGGTGCTTCAGGCTTTCGCGAACAGCTTAATCCAACCCAGTCTGTGACGGATGGACAGGATACACCAAGCTCCAAATCTAAGAGCCAGGACACCTCCTCTCGCAAAGTGCTATCTCAACTACAGTGGGATAGACACTCTAGGAGGTTGCTCCCGCAACGCGATATGGAGCATGCGGCTGGCAGTGGTCATCTTCCCGGACATCGGTATTCAGATGAGTACGCTTCTGGTAAACCATCGTCCCTGTCCGTGAGCGCTGCATCTAGCGCTTTGAATTCTTCATCCCAACAAGATTTTGGTTCGACGGAGTTGGCGGTTGGCAGAGCCGACCGCTCCCCTGCTTATAGTAGCAATCCCCAGCTTGTATCGTCTTCTATCTCACCCAAGCGTAACTCCCACAACGACAGCTCACTGTCCAATGACTCGGGCCCAACATCGGAGAGAAAGAAGACATCTACGGACTTTGCCAAGAGAAAGCCTGTCCGTCGACGGTCTGGCGGTGACTCGGAGCACAAGCCCTCAACGCGAGGTGCCAATCCACCTAGGCCAAGAGAGCAAAGGAGACAACAGCAACGTTCAACATCAACGAGTTCTGATGAGGCGATACTCGAGGAAAAGCCTGTATCGAGGACCGGAAATCGCAAAGACGCAACTTCGCAAGTAACAAAGGCCAAGGAAGAGCAGACGGATGACAGTGGGGAGGAACCTAATGATAGGACAGAGTCATTCGAAGCAGCCTGGAAGCGGAAAAAGGCTGCTATTATGAAGGATCTACCTCCAGGAGTCGATGAGGGTGCTGCCAAGCAAATTCTCAATGATATAATCGTCCAGGGCGACGAGGTTCGTTGGAATGATATTGCTGGCTTGGATATTGCGAAGAATGCTTTGCGGGAGACGGTGGTTTACCCTTTCCTACGACCAGACCTTTTCATGGGGTTGCGAGAGCCAGCTCGGGGCATGCTGCTGTTTGGACCACCAGGAACCGGAAAGACCATGCTGGCGCGAGCAGTGGCGACAGAATCGAAATCAACATTCTTCTCTATCTCAGCGAGTAGCTTAACAAGCAAATATCTTGGAGAGTCTGAGAAGCTCGTCAGGGCTCTATTTGGTCTCGCGCGAACGCTGGCACCCAGCATCATATTTGTCGACGAGATTGACTCCTTGCTGTCCCAAAGGTCGTCTTCAGGAGAACACGAAGCAACTAGGAGGATTAAAACCGAGTTTCTTATTCAATGGAGTGATTTGCAAAGAGCAGCAGCAGGACGAGAAACAACAGAGAGGGACAAGGAACGTGGCGATGCTAATAGAGTCCTGGTTTTGGCTGCGACTAATATGCCTTGGGCTATTGATGAGGCCGCGAGACGACGGTTTGTTAGAAGGCAATATATACCTCTTCCGGAACCGACCACGCGCGAGACCCAGCTACGGACATTATTAGGTCAGCAGAAGCATGGTTTGTCCAACGACGATGTGAAGAAGTTGGTGGAACTTACCGACGGTATGCTCATGCTTAAGCACATCTTCATGGTCTGGGCTCTAACATTGCCGTACACAGGGTTCTCCGGTTCAGATATAACTGCACTGGCAAAAGATGCCGCCATGGGTCCCTTGAGATCCTTGGGTGAGGCGTTATTACACATGACGATGGATGATATCAGGCCAATCACAATGATAGATTTTGAGGCCAGTCTACTTAACATTAGGCCAAGTGTGAGCAAGTCAGGACTCAAGGAGTATGAGGATTGGGCTAAGGAGTTTGGGGAAAGGGGAGGCTAAAGGGACTGTTGGTCTAACATATCATCAATTCTTCGAAAGTACATATACTGAACAGGCAGTGAATCTCCAAGTGGCTTGCCTACACCAAACAGCATGTACAAAGACCTAGTAACATTTCCTTGACAAGAAGTTACATGATAGAACTTTCCAGAGTCACTTATTCTCAACAATGGGACGCCAACAGTGGCTACATCCTTCGCGAAATTGATACTCGTACATGTCAACCGAGCGATTCCTCTCCACAAGACTTCGTACACAAACGATACACAGGCCGTAGCAGGCGTTATTTACATGGCCACCGATGATTAACCGCGGTCGAATGAGTTTCTTAATCGATGCAGGGCTCTTTGTTAAAGAGACAAGATCAGTCCACGTCCTCTATAGAGGTCGTTTGTTGGTTCCGTTGGTTCTCTTCTTGCGCTGGCAAACGCCTTTGCTCCTTCATTTGCTTCTTCAATAACTTCTCTTCTCTCTCCTTCTTTGCCTGCTCCTCTCTCTCGAGGTTCCTGGCGGTCCTACGCTCAACTTTGGCGGCTCTCTTTTCTTCGTAGGTCTGGATTAGGTCTGTGATCGATGGAATGGGCGGTCGTTCGGAGATCGGGGTACCGTGCGGAGCGATTATATGTTTGACGACGTGGCGCTTCTGTTGTGATGTCCGCCAGCCAGGGGCTATCGCGACAACATCGCCCAGCCGAAGGGAAGAGTTGGGGTCGTGTACCAAGTAATGTTTTGGCTTGGCGAATGTCTGAAGACGTAGTCAGCTCAATTTGGAAGAAGGACCGAAGACCCCATTGCTCTTTGCGAAACTACTGACCTTCTTGACAATATTATTCCACTTTTGGCCGCCTATGCGAACTTTGACAGTCCTTTCCATCTTGCCGCAAGACACAACGACACCGTGCAGCTCATGCTGGACCTTGAGCGCAGCCCGAGCAGCGGGTGTCGACATGGTGGGATATGGTTTTTGCTGCACAATGATAAGACTGCGGATGAAGAGATGCAATCACAACGTCAAAAGAAGAGCCGCTTTGGATCGTCGCGCTGCAACAGTAGTAACCTGCAAAATGGGGTTCAACTATGCACGCGTACAAGGATTCCCGAGAATCCCCGAAATTTTGTGGTTCCACAGAGTAAGTAGCTGTAGCAATAGCCGGCCATTGCGCGCTTACATAAGGAGACCCCATAGCTGCAGCTTGTTTCCTTTCCAAGCTTTGCCATATGTCTCATCAACCCTCACTCCTGTCGCCCATTCCACTGCGCCACATCGCAAAGAGCCTCTGTCGAAGTGTATAAGCAACGGCTCAATACTGTCGTCGCCATGTTGTCTCGTCGGATAGCCGTCGCCGCTCGCTTGGCGTCGCCGTCGCTGCGCCAGGTTCGGGGTCGCAACCCGCTGCTCATGACGCCGGTGGTGATGCAAGCTATCCGAACCTATGCCGACACAGTCGTCAAAGTTCCTCAGATGGCCGAATCTATATCGGAGGGCACACTAAAACAATTCTCCAAGGCCATTGGCGACCACGTCGAGCAGGATGAGGAAATTGCGACAATCGAAACTGACAAGGTAACGTGGATCCAGATGTAGAGACGAGACCACATTCCTGATGATTACAGATCGATGTTGCTGTCAATGCCCCACAGGCTGGGGTTATCAAGGAATTTCTTGTCAGCGAAGAGGACACCGTCACTGTTGGCCAGGACCTCGTTCGACTTGAGCTCGGTGGCGCGCCATCAGGGGGTGACAAGCAGGAGTCCTCGTCAAAGGATGAAGGCTCTACGGCGAAGAAATCCGAACCCGAGCCGAAATCCGAGCCTCCAGCAGAGGAGAAGGAGACGAAGCCTGAACCAAAGCAAGAGAGCAAGCCACAACCGCAGGAAAAGTCAACAACCAGCAAACCAGAGCCCTCGAAAGAAGTGGAGAAGAAGGATACATCTTCTCAGCAGCCCAGCGTGTCGAGCTCGGCTCCGACCGCGGGAAGCCGCGACGAGCGCCGTGTATGTTGAAGTGACTTCTTGTCCCGGTCGCCGAACTGACAGTCCTTGCAGGTCAAGATGAACCGGATGCGCCTGCGAATCGCCGAGCGTCTCAAGCAGTCCCAGAACACCGCCGCTTCTCTGACGACATTCAACGAGGTCGACATGTCGAACATCATGGAGTTCCGCAAGCTCTACAAGGATGAGATCTTGAAGAAATCTGGGGTCAAGCTTGGGTTCATGAGTGCCTTTTCGCGTGCCGCTGTTCTGGCGATGCGCGACCTCCCCGCGGTGAACGCATCGATCGAAGGTGCCAATGGTGGCGACACGATCGTATACCGCGACTACGTAGATATCAGCGTGGCTGTTGCCACGGAGAAGGGTCTAGTGACACCAGTCGTCCGCAACGCGGAGTCGATGGATATGATTGGCATTGAGAAAGCGATTGCCGATATGGGAAAGAAGGTTCGTAAACGGACATGCAAACACTGAAGTTCAAAGCACAAGAGGCTAACCTCCACCGAACCAGGCTCGCGACGGTAAACTCACTATCGAGGACATGGCTGGTGGCACGTTTACAATCAGCAATGGTGGTGTATTTGGTTCACTCATGGGCACTCCGATCATCAACCTGCCGCAGAGCGCTGTTCTCGGACTACATGCAATCAAGGAGCGCCCCGTCGCCGTCAATGGCAAGGTCGAGATTCGCCCAATGATGTTTCTGGCATTGACATATGACCATCGACTACTTGATGGAAGAGAGGCCGTCCAATTCCTTGTCAAGGTGAAGGAATATATCGAAGATCCCAGACGCATGCTGCTGTAAGAGCTGCCCAGCCGTAACCCAGGCATGTAGCCATGCTTGCAGCTTGTCCGTACGACAGAAGGATGGCTTTACTTGCTTCACAAGCTTTTCGCACTTCGGCCATCAGTAACACCAAGTGTACAATAGAGAGTAGATATTTTATGCAATGTACCCGTCTAGTCGGGTTGGCTTGTTGAAACTGAGTTGTCCTTCTTAACCCACGTTTGATCTCCTAGGGCTATAGCGGTAAATGCGAAAACTAACTAATGGGTAAGCTGGTATGCTTCCTCGATTGCAAGTTACCGAATCAGACTCCTGCTGAGTAGTGCATCTGACCGTCCCATTGCCACTGTCTAGCCTTGGCCTGGGTAGTTAACTCGAGCAAGACGGCACTTTTCTTGGCTTGCTGCACGCAGGTAGAACACATGGTGGAAACGAAAATACACACCTGCAAGTTTCGATGCATCATGGATATGCTTCTGATACTTGCATGGATGGTGGACGTTGAAGTCATCACCCCATGTAACCAACTCCCTGTTATACGATAAAGGCTTTGTACGATGGTTGCACAGTCGTCCAGCCATGTTAAACGAGGCCGGCGACCTGTCACACCGCTCCTAACTCGAGCCTTTCAGCGCCTGGATTCTACGGGGTAAGCTTCCCCGTCCGTGTCGGAGGAAGAGAACCCAGCCCAGAGAAGAAAAAAGGCACGATGAAGATCGCGCCGGCTCAGTGTCTGGCAAGGCGCACTTGGCGCGAAGATTCTCCGGGTTGAAAGTGCACGGAAACTATTGCTACACTGGCCGAAAGCCCTGGATAGACTGAAGAGTGGGAAACGCGTTGGGTATGTCTCGGTTGGAACATCAGATGTTGATTGACTTCGTACCTACTCGGACTTGGGAGTACCAATTGGGGGGGGGGGCGTCGAAAATGAAACGCCGATGCCGACCCCGACCCCGACAACGACCCCAGGAAGATAAGGCTCGATAAGGAAACCCTCCAGCAGGAGAATTTTCCCCCCGCCAGGCCAAGGATTCCAGGATCCGACATTTTGCAGCCGGCGAGCGCTTGGAATGAGCAAAGACCCTTGTACAGCGTAGTCTGGGCGTCCTCGGAAACCGCTTCATCGACATATTTGCCCCGCCCACGTTCCTCGTCACGATTTCTTCACTTCAAAAAGGCTCGCTCTCCCCCGCCTTCAGCAGAAATTTCCACCATTCCCACAACTCTCTTCTTCTTTCCACTTCAGTCCTTCTTGTTGGTCATCACTTAACCATCACCTGGCGTACAAAAACAGTGCAATTGGGTGTTTATCCGGTCCTCTGCTCATTTGCCATCTCATTGGCTACCGTCAAAAACAACTGCAGGCAAGAGAATCAGCCGGAAAGCCACCATGTCTTCACCCGAGCGTCGCACTGGTGTTAAGAGGCCCAGTAAGTACGCTGCGTTGCCGCACCACACAGCAAATTCAACGTCCTCCTTTGATTCTCCCAACTCGCAACTAACAATGGCCTGCTCAGGAACTCAATCGCTCCCTCCTCCTATGCTCCCTCAACTCGTAGCCGAGCAGAAAGTGCCGATTCCCACCAGTGACAAGGACTCGCAGCGACTCATCGTTGTTCTGTCCAACGCCAGTCTCGAAACCTACAAAGCCGCCCATGGCGGCACTAGCCGCACTGGTGTTCATCGTGAGGACAAATACTCTCTTCTCAACAGCGATGAGCACATTGGTGTTCTCCGCAAAATGAACCGTGACATCAGTGATGCCCGTCCCGATATTACCCATCAGGTTATTCCTCCGGGTCTCTTCAGTCTGCATTCAACATGCTGACACCTGCTGACATGTCCCGTGTGCATAGTGTCTTTTGACTCTGTTAGACTCCCCTATCAACAAGGCTGGCAAGCTCCAGATATACATTCATACAGCCAAGGGCGTTCTGATTGAGGTTTCGCCCTCAGTTCGTATCCCCCGTACCTTCAAGCGGTTCGCGGGACTCATGGTGCAGCTGCTTCACAAGCTGTCCATCCGCTCGACGAACTCCAACGACAAGCTCCTGCGGGTCATACAAAATCCCATCACTGATCATCTACCGCCCAACTGCCGCAAGGTGACTCTCAGTTTCGAGGCGCCGCTAGTACGCGTTCGAGAATATGTCGAGTCCGTTGGGCCTAAGGAGAGTATATGCGTGTTCGTGGGTGCCATGGCCAAAGGTGCTGATACCTTTGCCGACTCTTTGGTTGATGAGAAGATCTCCATCAGCAACTTCTCTCTCTCTGCTAGTGTAGCATGCAGCAAATTTTGCCATGCTGCAGAGGATGCGTGGGACATTATCTGAGGAGCCTGGCCTCCAAGTTCTTACGCAGCGAAGACTGGGTCGTAGCCAACGCCGTTATCTGTGGGGTATCATTGCTGGTCTGCAATGCTGTTTAGCGTTAAGTTGTCGCTAAACGCTTCATGTCTGTTAGGAACTTGTGCCGCTTGAAATATGTATTTGCTGCATGTGGTTCGTCGAATTATCAGGTGCTAGTAAGTGAGCGGGAACAAGCCCAATTGATACATCGTTAGTGGTACCATAAGCAATCATGACTTTGTCACCTTGCCGATTCCAATCTATGTCTTGGAAAGATTCCGCTTGGTTCTTTCCGTTTAACATCACGATTCTAGATCAGAGGCCAGACTGCAAGCCGTTGTCGGCCACCAAGGTCAACTGGGACTTGACAAAAATGCGGTGATGACGATTGGGCATCCATGGCAACTGCAAAGACACCTAGTAGCCGATGAGTTGGCGAATCAGCAAGGAATGACGCCTACTACGGAGCGAACCGCTGCATTTCTTCGCTGCCTCATTGGCTTTAATGCAGTATGAAGTGTTCGACTGCACATGATTGGTTTGGATCGGGGGCACTGTTGTCTCCATTATCCAAGGCTCACGGCGCCATGGGGTGCTCAGGCAGCTGCTCGGTGGTGGTTTGGCCTTGAGCCGCTTCATCATCCTGGCGTAGGCCTGCACGTTTCGTCATGTTGCCTCGTCACACCCTGCAGCCGCTTCTGAGGACTGTGACCAGTCAGATGCCAGCAGTCAAGCGTCTCGATCTTTGCGCGCAACGACCCGCAACTTGTCCATTTGGACCCGAGGAAGATGGGACATTGAAGGACAATGAGGTAGTCGGAATAATTATCTGCCTCCCGATGGATTATATTCAGTGGGCAGGTGGCCCGCTGTCCCCATAGCTGATCCTACATGTAATTGTCTTGGCCTCCATGTTCAAGCCGCCGCTGCCGTGGCTATGTGTAGCAACCGCAAGGGTCATTGCAGTAAATGCCCAATACTTCTTCATGCACCCAAGGTAATTACTCTTGGTGACAGCCATGGCCTTCCTTCGCTTTAGGCAGTTACTTCTGTGGCAGGTCAAGAGGTTGGGAAGACATTGCGCAGCTGATGTGTTAGGCAAAGCCAGGTATCGGCCCACATGTGAATATCGCTTTTCAAGACTCGACTTACAAGCATCCCTGGAACGGGGGCCAGCAAGGATACGTTGTGTATGAAGCACTTTGTGCATAGCCAGCCCCTGTATGCACTTGAGGGGTCACGCACGCCCTCAGCTACAGTACCCTTCAGGATCCACGATGATGGCTAATGGGCTACCTGTCTATAATAAAGTATGGGGATTATGACAGTTTCTTCCTGCTCGGAAGTCCGAAGCCTCCCTTTCTGGCTATTTCTAATTGCTACCCAGACCCTCATATCCCCAAGGACGAGTGCAGGTCCTTCCGGGCGGTTCTTTTGTCATATGCATTCGACGGCACGATTCATGCTCGACTGTGGGAAACGAAGGGTTTTGCGCTGAACCGTCAACGACTCCTCACCAGACTACCGGCACGCGCGCGGCACGTCCAAGACCTGGCCTCGTGCGAGACTGTGACGTTCTGTGTTACGGTAGCGGCGGCTCGAGCACCATCAAAAGTGCTGGCCAGGCGCTCGCCTCGTGGTTCCCTGCATTGCCATCGCCTCATTCTTCGTTTCTGATGACCTCGGCGGGACAGAGACAACCTACATATATCAGCTAGGGATGGTCGTGCCCTTCATCGAGGTGTCGCACCTGGCAGCGTCGTCGTCCTTCTACTCAGCCGTCCTTCAACCGCTGGGCCTGTCTTACATTGACCCCTCGTTTGTACCCACCGCCGTCGATCATGGCCCGCACCCATACCCTTCGTCGTCGGTAGCGTACGGGTATGCCAGGACCCCATCCAGCCCGCTACTGTATCTCCGCCAGGCACCTGGGCCCCAGGAGCCACTTAGGCTCTCGACCCTGGTCCTCACCGCCCCGTCCCGCGCCGCAGTCGTCGGCTTCCACGCCTGCGCGCTCAGGGCAAACCCGCCGCTGCAGTCCAACTCCCAAGAGGGGCCCTGGCTGGGCACCGACGGCGGTGTGAGTCGTGCTGTAGCTCACGATATCGACGGCAACAAGATGGAGGTTGTCTACCCTGATCCTCGCTCACCACACGACGCCGTGCAATACACGGGCTCCAGTGTCCGTACCACCCAGTCCACTCGTGAAGAGGCCGGTCGTATTCTCGACTGGAATTTCGACGTCGCCTCGGCTCGTCCTCAACCGCGTATGCCGCTAGCTGATCGCTATTCCTCCTATGCACACCCATATTCCTCCTCTCTGCATAACCGGCCTGATCCGGATTTCTATAATCTCTCCCTCGACGACCCGTCGGCCGATACCAGCCAACACCCTGTCTACATGCCCTCAGGCCGCTCCAACCAGCCGACATACCCTCTTCGTCGAAGTTTTACCCACCACGAGTCCTCGGCCAGATCATACGAAGCGACCCCCACAAGCAAACCGCCGGCTATGCCATACCAGCCTCATAATACGTCTGCACCCTCCCCAAGACAGAGCTCCACCACGAGCAACCTGAATACCACTACTGTTGTTGGTGCTCTGCTTGGGGTTGCTGCAGGTGCTGCAGTTACCTACGGCCTCGTCTCCCGGGACAGGGACCGAAAGCCCCGCCACGATGTGGACGCGGCTCCAATACTTCCTCGACGAGCCACCTTTCCCGAACGAATAGAACCAGACCGTCGCAGCATCCGCGGGGAGGATCGCAAGTTCGAACTAGACCGTCGGAGCGTGCACGTGGAAGATCGCAAATACCCTTACGACAGCTATCCACCTATAAACACCAATGTCTACTACGCCGATGTCGTTGACGACTATGCCGGTGCTTGGTCGTCGCCACGCTACATCACTCAAGGTAGCCAGCACTCTACTCGCACAGTTCTCAAGCCGGGTCCCCGGAGCTACAAGACGGTGGATGACTACGACACCCGAAGTCGGTACTCAACGAGGCAAGCTGCCGAACGTGCACCGTCGGTCCGTGCCCGCAGTGAAACCCCTGTGGAGAGGATACCGTATGCTCTCCCCGACGTAGATCAACGAAGCCAGGCACGGTCCCGTCACAGTGGTGCCCCAAGATCCTCACACACTCGCTCTCAGTCTCGTTCTCGTTCTCACACGTCGTATGATGATGAGACCTACGTGTCGGCAAGGACTCATCGTTCATCAGCCACTCCACGGCCCCCTCTGACGCGACCTCCCATGGGATACGAGCAGGAGCTCCTACCTGAAGAGGTCGTTATGAGGAGTAGGGCAGGTAGTAGGGCTACTGCTACTAGAGTTCCTGTATCAGGTAGGCAACTCTACCCTGAGGAGATACCGAGCAAAACCCGTAGTCGGGTGTCGGCAAGGCACGTTCCTCTGCCCGGGAGCGGCGTCGGGAGCAGCCACGCAAATTGGGACGACGACTTGGAAAGCGTCGCCCCGGATGACAGCATTAGCTGTGTCGGCAGCAAGACTAGCCGACGCAGCAGAAGACATTATCGTGATTAAGGCGTCGTTAAACATACCTGGCCGCCTCGGCTCAAACAGGACTGGGCGTCCTGTGTAGGGAGGGCTTGGACCCGATAACTTCTGGGACAACAGCAACAGTGATGGCCGCTCGATACGGCGGTGAATACGCAATGCATACCTGAATAGCACAATGGCGGTGCACGGAGATATGGAATTATGATTGTTCTCTTTGGGTTGGGTACGCAACAGGGTCGTGATGCGGTTTCTATTTTTTTTGGTTCAGGGGTTCTCATGTGAATGCATGACCTGTAAGGTTTGTTGCTATTGCATGTATGCGCAGCCAATATTAGGCCAGATGTGTTTTTTAGATCCACGATCGTGATCACCCGTAGGATATCAGCGTTGTTGTTTTGGCGAGTGGGTTAATTGAACCCTTCTTCTGTTTGTCCTTTACCATAGATACGAGCAAGTTAGAGCAATGAGGATTTACCTGTCTAGGTCACCACAAAGCTTGCTCTTAGGAATCATTCAGTTCTGTGAGAGCCTTTCTTCCTTCCCAAAAACTGCCTGAATGCGTCCTCGTTGATACCACTACTGAACATGCCGTTTGTACGCTGCCTCGCCATTTATGCCCCTTCATTGCCAGCGGAAATTCGAGTGGTCGTGGGTCTGGACTTAGTTTCCGAAAATGCCTAAGATGGTGGCTCCGATGGTCGGCGTCTGTCGTCACAGTCCACAGGCGACTCTGGGGCCCAATCATGAATGGAAACCCCGATTGTTCGAAAATCAGTACTAGTTCAGGGCGCTCAGTCTCGACGGGGCCAAACAAATCTTGGGCTTGGCTTCATTTACTCAAAGGCTGGCTTCATCTTTTATCCTCGTGACTCATGAGCCAGAGCACAACTCATGCTTTGGTGAACACTCTTCCATCTCTGTTTGCTACGACTCAGTCCTTCTCTCGGACATAGTCCGATCAGGAGAAACCATCTCATCATCATCATTCCATTCTTTCCGTCAAGAGGAAAAATGCCGTCTTTTGACCTGGGCGGATCTATTCCCCCAGACACTGCCCATGTATGTCTGCATCGCCTCTTGAAGGCACTCTCACAAGTTCAGACAACTAACCGATTCCTAGGCTGTCAGTGTTTCTCTTCCGGAATGGCGGCACAACGTTGGCTACGAAGAAGGAGAGGCCTGGGTTGTTGATCGCATGACCACTGGATATCCAAGGTAAATCACGCTTCCTTGATGATAGCACGCACGTGGTGCTTCATGGGTTACTTCGAGGCTGAATTTCCGGTCCTAGATTCTTTGTGCACAGGAGCATCGAAGCCCTTGCCCAGGCCATCATCGCAAAATACGGCCAGGATGGACAGCGGGCTCTGCTCTTCCCCACGCCCAAGGTGGCTCGAAGTTGTTTGGACTTCATGCGTCCTCTCCTTTCGCCGGATGTTGCCCAGAAACTCTACGCGATAGATCTCGCTCTAGATTCAACCAAGCACGCCTCGCCTCGCCTTGTGAGTTTGGCACCAACCGTGTCTGCAGTTGTCTTCCCCGCCGCCGCTTTCCCCGTTGCGAAGCAGTATTGGCAGCATACAGGCGATGGCATATCCAGTCGACGCGCCGAATTCTGCCAGAGTCTTCTCTCGGAGAACTTGCTAGTTCCCCGTACGGGATCGCAGACATCTGCTAAAACCCCTCCGGCAAAAGTACTTCGGGGCCCCAAGCGATATCAGCGACAAGGCTCCATCGATGGCATTCCTTCTATCCCAACAAAGCCCCCTTCCCCACCAGCAGAGGTGGTTCTTGAAGCACAAGAGAGTACTCGGTTCCTTGAGGAACGGTTTGGCAGGAATCTCGACGTCTCGCTTGTCGAAGCTGCCAAATCTGCCATTCGCCGGCGTATCGCTGGCTCTCTAACGCACGAGATTGACCTCGAAAACAGTCATGCTCTCCCCAACATGTCTGCAAATACAAGAGGCATCGTCAGCCTGAAAGAGGACGACGTTTACTTGTTTCCCGCGGGTATGAACGCCATCTTCAACATCCACAAAGCTCTACTGAAGGCTCGCGAGCCCCTCAAGAGTATCAACTTCGGCTTCCCGTACGTAGATACTCTCAAGATCTTGCAGAAGTTCGGTCCTGGCTGTGAGTTCTTTGGTAATGGATCAGAGGAGGACCTGGACGACCTTGAGAAGCGCCTGCAAAATGGCGAACGCTACCTAGCTTTATTCTGCGAATTTCCAGGCAATCCGTTGCTTTCCTGCCCAAATCTCCAGCGGATTCGAAGCCTGGCTGACCAGTACGATTTCGCTGTTGTAGTCGACGAGACTATCGGCACTTTCGCAAACATCAACGTGCTGCACGTGGCAGACGCTGTTGTCAGCAGTCTGACCAAGATTTTCTCAGGAGACTGCAACGTGATGGGCGGAGGCTTAGTTCTGAATCCTCAGAGCAAGTACTATGACGGGCTTCAGCGCGCCATGGAGGAGGTGTTTGAAGACACATACTGGCCCGAAGATGTCGTCTTCATGGAGAGGAATAGCCGAGACTTCATGACGCGCATTGACCGCATAAATGTCAACTCGGAAGCAATTTGCGACATTCTACTTACCAGCGAAGTGGTAAAGAACATTTACTACCCAAAGTACAACCCGTCTAGGCCGCATTATGATGCCTGCCGCCTACCCAACGGTGGCTACGGAGGATTGCTCTCTGTGGTCTTCAAGGAGAAAAGGCAGGCGATGGCCTTCTACGACGCGCTTGAGATTGCCAAAGGTCCTAGTCTCGGCACAAACTTCACGCTTTGTTCCCCTTACGTTTTATTGGCACATTACCAGGAGCTAGACTGGGCTGCCGAGTATGGCGTAGACCCAGATCTTGTCCGCATCAGTGTCGGCCTGGAAGAGACAGAGGTTTTGCGAGGCGTGGTTGTGAAGGCGCTTGAAGCCGCGGCAGCGGCTACGGCTACGTGAAATATGGGGTTGAATCCTCAGTGGCTGATCAATAACGACGAGTAGAAGTCGAATGAATACTTTCAACACCAAATAGTTCGGTCTCCTGGAATAAACACGAATTGCCATCAACTGGTCGGGGTATCAAAAATAATTTAAGAGTTCATACATTGCATGATCCAGACTCTGTGACAAGGCCATCTGTCGCCATTACTCCATTATTCCGCCTGTGAGGCAGCACAGCTCGATGTCCGCTTGTTTGCTTCCACGGTGACTACATGGTTGAACATCCCATGCCAATATGACCGGGCCCGTAGTCCTCTATAGCACGCTCTATCTCATTGGCACGCTGTTTTTCTTTGACGTCCACCGGGAAATTCTTCTTCAGAAATTTCTCCAATTCCAAGTCAATGTTTTCTGTGATATGTGAGAATCCAGCTCGTTATCTCGTATTCGTTGTGTAAACCTACCGGCGGAAGCTTTCATGACAACGTCAGCTCGGCATAATGGACAGTGTCTCTCTTTACGTCTTTGAACCTTTATCATGCAGCGAATGCAAAATACATGCCGGCACGCGAGCCTTACGGGCAGGTAGTAGATGGAGACGCAAATCGGGCAGAGGTAGTCGTTCACTTGAGGTACGACCGAGACCATCTCTTTCGATATGTGGGCACATACGTCCTTTGCAACAGAGTCAGCCAAGAGGCGATCGGACTGTACGGCAACGGGAAAGGCCTCAGCAACTCCTAGAGCTGTTCTCTTGTCGAACTCTGGTAGTTTTGGTTTTAGCCATGTGCAGGACGTGGGGCGGGGGTGTCTTACTCTTGAGTATCTTGTACACGGCTAGCTTATTCAATTCCTGGAACTGGAGTGACTTCAACAGGACCACGTTGAGCTTCAGAAACCTATCAAAGGCAATCTTACTTTCCCGCAACTTGAAGTTTTTGACAAGACGGTGCTTCTCAACTTCTGCCTGAAACCACTGCAGCTGCCTCAGAGCGGCCGGACTGGACCTGGCTCCATGATCTTGCTCGTGGGTAGCAAAGAAAACCTCGGCATCGAGATAGAGCTCGAAAATGCGTCGCCATCTCTCCAGGTCGTTCCGATGGAAGCGTTTGGTTCGACAGGCGAGAGACACTTCTTTGCCGAGCGCCTCGATTTCAGCCACCATTCTTGATCCTTCTTGGGCTTGCAATACGTCGAGCCTGTCCACGTCGCCTTGCAGCATGCCGAAGAACTCTCCATCGAAAACCAATGGCACTTCAACGACAGTGGTGCCTTGACTTTGAGGGGATGCTGTCGATTTTTCAACGGACGGGTCGGCAGGTGAGTCTGTCTGCGGCGGTATTTCATTGTTATTCTCTGGACCTGGCTTTTTCGGGAAGAGCTCGCGGGCAATTCCTTGCAGGAGATCTCGAGAAGCAGGCGCCAGTGAAGCATCGACGACGACTCCATCCCGCATTTGGACATTGATTATGAGCTTGGGACGAATGAGCTTGGAATCAGACGTGGCTGCAGACGGAGATTGGTCAGAATCATACACCCTTCGATATGCGGCCGCATCTCCGCCGTTTGAGACATTGTCTTGGTGCTTCAAGGTGGGACTTACGGCTGAGCATGTATTGGATGGTAGGACTTGAGTTTTGACCCGGCGTGAGGAGAGCGCGGAGGGTCTCTGGGTCAAGACCGATGTCCCGGAGCTCACGCTGGACCTTCTTCAGACATTTTTTCAGTTGACCATACGGGACCGCATGCTCGACCCAGCGCTCAGGGAAGTCTGAAGAAAGAAAGGGAAAACGTTAGTAAGTATCACGCAGGTTCTCATTGTTCCGTGGGGTGGCCTCTGTGCGTACCTTGTGTGGCTAGGGACGCCTTGAAGCTGTGAGCGAACTTCATGTGGAGGGCTTTTGGGTGGCGCTGCCAAAGGTAATGGTGGTGCGTGGGATTGGATGTGTGGCGTGAGGCGACACCACGAGACGCTCTACGAATACGGTATCGTAAATGACTTGTGCTGTTTGATCTATTTAGAACACCAGTCACTCAGGGCTCCCAGGCGGCTATGCGTCATGTACGGAACATGCAAAGGCATGGAAGGGTGGTTTCAATATCCGTGCAGCCAGAGAATGCGAATCTCTTCATAGCGGGTTAGGGTCGCGTGAGCTTTGACATGGATATCTGCTGAATCGCCATGGCTTCTATAGTCAGTTGGCGGACTCCATCCTAGGGCCCGGATTGGCCACCGCTCTGGCGAATGGCTTCGCCTTTACCCGACGTGCTGGGTGGGACTAGTCCAGTTCAAACCTCATGTGACGCATGAATGATGGATAGTCGTTGCCAACCTGGTGCGCGATGCCTGCGAGGTGGCCACGGGTCGATTGACTCACAGTCGTGCCTGTCAATCTGGACCTGTGGTAAACCGACCACCCGCTGTGCGTACCTACGGTAATTATCGCACCCGGTGAACGCGGATATACTCCACTGTGTTGCTTATGCAGTGCAACATGCTTTCTTGGTAACGACAGAGTATTGTGCTCTCTGCAGAGCCGTCACAATTAATACTGGGGTTGGGCAATCAAGGGGAGCCTACTTCGATTTGCACTGCAACGGCCTCCAGGAAACCCGACGGTTCGTCCGATATCGTCGCTACCTATGCCAATCTAGCCACAAGACGGGTCACACAGTTATGACTATGCCAGCGATTCAAAAGCTCGGGTGCAATCGTCAAGACTGCCGAAATTCCATGAATTGGCAGGTGGGATAAATCGCAGAAATGGTCTACAGGGTAGCATTGATTAACACGGGATTCGTTCGAACGGCATTGCGGGGTCGAGAGTTTTCTCTCGCATTTGCAGGGTCATGACCCCACCATCGGGTTACTCAATTACCGGAACTCAGTGTCCACAAAGTTCACCTCCCTCGCCAAACGATATAAATCCCACCACAATATGATCTGTGTGACATCCGAGTCCCAGGCATCTTGTTGACCCCGGAAGCAAGTCGCCCTCGCCTCCACACACGCTCATGCACACAATCAATACAAATAAACGAGTGCATTCACGCCAGAGCTGAGCCCCAGACCAAGCAAGACTTCCTGCAACTACAAAGCAGGGCACAAAAGCCGTACATTGGGCGTTCTCCTACCCACCCTCGCCTCGCTTGCACCAGGTATCCAGGGACACATAGAAAGGTCCAGAATCGGCGGCGATGGGTGCGGGTCAATCCTCGGGCCGGGAGGAGGCCCCTGGTGGAGGCAGTACTCCAACCAAGACCTGCTACTACGACCTCCTTTCGGTTGATCGTTCAGCCACCGACGACGAGTGAGTCTTGGCCGAGCAAGCTTCCACTCTCGAAGCATCCAGAGAAACACCGTCCACTGACCCTCCGCCGAGAATCAAGAAAGCGTACCGCAAGAAGGCACTGGAACTGCATCCCGATCGAAACTTCAACGATGTAGAGTCTGCCACGAAGCGCTTTGCCGAGGTTCAAACTGCTTATGAGATTCTTTCCGATCCCCAGGAGAGGGCTTGGTACGACTCACACAGAGATGCGATTCTCAGTGGGCAAGACGGCGTCGACGGGCGGGGAGAGCCAACCACGTTCCGAAATGTTCGATTAACTTCCACCGAAGAAATCCTGTCACTCATGCGCAGGTTCAATGCCTCCGTACCTTTCGATGATGAACCTACTGGCTTCTTTGGCATCTCGAGGGAGACATTTGAACACTTGGCATTAGAGGAGGAAGCAGCTGCCGACTTCGATGGTGTTGACGTCCCTGAATATCCTTCGTTTGGCTCGTCAGACGATGACTACGACACAGTAGTGAAGCCCTTCTACGCTGCCTGGGCTGGCTTCTCCACAAGGAAGTCGTTCTCCTGGAAAGACAAATACCGGCTCTCGGATGCACCAGACCGGCGGGTGCGCCGCATCATGGAGAAGGAAAACAAGAAATGCCGAGATGATGCCGCTCGTGAGTTCAACGACGCCGTGAGGTTTCTGGTCAGTTTTGTTCGAAAACGCGACCCACGGTATTTGCCCAATACACAAACCGACGCCGATCGCCAAAAAGCACTCCGCGATGCCGCGGCTGCTCAGGCTGCCCGTTCTCGTGCTGCCAACAAGGAGAAGATGGCCTCGTCAGGTCTCGCAGACTGGGCTCTTTCCCGAGGAGAGGATATTGCCGACACAGCTCAACCGTCCGATTTTGACGACACCGAGGACTCCGAGGTTGAAATTCTGGAATGCGTAGTTTGCAACAAAACGTTCAAGAGCGACAAACAACTGGAAGCGCATGAGCGAAGCAAGAAGCATGTTAAAGCGCTGCAACAGCTGCGGCGCGAGATGAAGCGAGAAGGAGTGGACCTTGAGTTGGATTCAACCGTGACCCCCGACAGCGGACAGGATGAGGCCAGGCCCCCCTTTCCACAGTCATACAGCCTGCCTGCAGATAAAGTCAAAGAAAAGGCCAGCGACGCTCACGCCGAGGAAGTTGCCAGCGTCCAGTCCGACCCAATCGAGAGCCCGCAGACCGATGACTTCTCAGAAAACGACGATTATGCCCCTCGATCTGCCGTGCAGAAACGCATAATTTCGGATCCCCATGAAAACCCGGCCACCAATACATCGCCTATCGACACTGACGAAATAACCTCCGCTGCAATGGGAGAGGCCCCAATTAGTAGCTCAAGAAGCAAACCCAAGGTTGGCATGGCCAAGCTAAAGCGAGAGAGGAAGGCGGCCGTCCAGGTACAGCAGGCAGACTCAGTAAGTCGCTCTAGTCATGCAGTCGGCTGTATGCTAACCAGTGCAGCATCAATGTACAATCTGCAACGCAACATTTGAATCAAGAACAAAACTATTCAGTCATATACGCGAGGAGAACCACGCAATGGCGATACCTGGATTACATAGTTCTAAGAAGAAGTCAAAAAATAGGAAGCGCTAATGGGCGACCTGTTGGAGCATTCATTGCTCAAACATGTACCTGGACCAAGTACACGATGCCAAACGAGTGCCTGCCGACAAGCCAATGGCCCTTATCCCATGGACCCATCCTTGACCAGAACACCTGTGATAGATATGTCTCATGAATATAACGCCTGATACCCAAAAGAAAGAAAAATAAAGTTCATCAGGAACCCAGCCGTGCCACCAAGGGTCACTCCCTGGGCACGCGGAGGCCTTACGGCGCGTTTAGCATCTTCTCAAGTTTGCAGTCCTTTGGATAGGAGATGCAATGTCCAGGGGGGCCTCTTTATAATAGATAGGCTGGAATCACAGGAGGCCAAATATCTAGGACCACGGCACTAACCATCCAGTATTGTATCGTTGTCGTCATCGCTCAGAATTTCGACTTCGTCGATCGCCCCTTCTCTGGCCTCGCCTACCCCTGATAGCATCGGGTCCCGGTCTGATACATGGATGATAGCCTTGCCTTGGACGTGCTTTACATTTCTTCGCCAATCTACCCAGTCTTCGCGACTTTGAATCAGGAAACCTATGAGCATGCTAGGGTCCATTTCGCGGACGTGAATTCGCCGTAGCCTGGCAGTGTGGCAGGAGTCGACTTCGTCATCTGTATACTGACTGGTGTCTGAATGAAAAGGCAATGC
Source organism: Stachybotrys chlorohalonatus IBT 40285 (assembly GCA_000732775.1). Taxonomy (NCBI): domain Eukaryota; kingdom Fungi; phylum Ascomycota; class Sordariomycetes; order Hypocreales; family Stachybotryaceae; genus Stachybotrys; species Stachybotrys chlorohalonatus. Next base: position 83,638 of record KL660858.1, read on the forward strand.
CTTCCGCGTATGATGAGGATCAAGGTAATATAGGTAAGCGCCTTGGCCGTTTCCCTGAGCGCCGACAAAGTAATGAGATGAGGATGGGCGACCACTTCATATCATGTTAGCCAACGGACTCTCGGCTTAGGGAGTACGGATTCAGATGCAACAAACCCTGCGATGCCCACGGCCTGTGAGATTTGTAAGGAGGAAAGCAACGCTTCCCAATATACGGGATTGATTTTGTCAATCCCCAACCGAGTCCCTATTAAGATGAGTGTGGGATGGAAATTTTTCCCATCAGGATTTGCAATTTTCATGAAGCTATCCTCGTAAACATCCGGACTATCACCCGTTGCATAGACACGCAAAACTGAGTCACGAGCGTTTGTAAGAGCTCTGTAAACAATATGAGTCTTTTGTCGGAAAAGTGCTAAGAAAGGAATGTTCTTACTGGATGCAGCGTGCGGTCGCCGATGGACCGAACCATTCGCCTGGGTATTTGCCGCATGCTTGTGCCCCGTGTCGTACGAAGCTGTGTATCGAGAACGGCGCCCTAGGATCATCTGCAAACAGGCTGATGAGTTGGCGCTCTTCCGCGTGCCTGCTACCGCGGCGCCAATCTGCGAAAGGCGTCAGATATATTCCAATACGTGGCGGAAGTGGGATTCATTAATTACCTCGACCCAGAAGAACAATGGCCATGGCATTGGCCAGAAGGCTCTGGCCCGACCTAATCATACATCCCCATCCACTGTCTGATGAAAAGCCGGCTTGATCCGCACTAAACTGACTTTTGATTCTCATGGCAAAGGACAGGGCAGAAGTCGCCTTGGGATCGGTGGATCTGGCGATAGGTTCGAAATCAGACCGGTACGTCATCCAAAACCTAGACTCAAAATCGTCCAGAAAGCCATTAGGCCAGCTTGTTTCCTGTTCCAGCTCCACATATGCCAAAGAAGAGGAGAAGCTGCTAGAGTTCGATTCCGGAGGTGTTTCGGGAGCGTTGGGGGGTGCTGCTGGGATCGACTTTGCCGAGCCTGGGTAATGCGGGACAGCCGATGTCGCATTTGGAACGACGTCTTGTCTGTGCTCGCGCTGACCTTCATCAGTATCCTCCGTACGGCTCTTTATCTCATCGTTGTGGCTATAGGAAAGGCCTAGGCACCACACTGGTTGATCAACTTTCCGGTCGTTGACCGGCTCGGGATCCCAAAACATCTGGACGATTCGTCGATATGGCCCCAGGTCGACACTGGCAATGGCGGATTCCATAGCTGACCACCGGCAAGAAACCTCGTGCAAGGGCGTTCTTCGAAGGAGACAATGAGGGATTCCCAGTGCCTGCGTACTGGAAGGTCGGGGTCGGTTGATACGGGATGTGCCGCCCCTCTTGTTTTGTCGAGCTCACTATGAAGTACTGACACACCAGCACCACAGGTGGGGGATGATGGAAGGCGAACCAGAAGGTTTGGTCTCGAAAGTCGGGCTTCGGCGTACAGGGAAAGACTAAAAGCTGGCCCAGCGGAGGGTAATCTTGGGACGCGGTGAAGGACTAAGCGAAGCAGCGAGTTAGGACCAGAGCGAAGCCGACAACACCATCTCTGAAAGCGAGCCTCAGCCCAGATGTCACAGAAGCAAGAAGCGGGACCTTTGTAGAACATACCCTAGCTCGATTCAAGTTACCATGCTTCTTGGCTTGAAGGCCAAGGAGACGAATATGATCACCTGACAAGTAGATGATGTCTATGCTATCTTCTGGAGATCTTGTTCGTGTTGGCGAACGGTACGGCTTTTAGAAGTTCAATAGCAGGTCAGGTGCATCAAAGTTGGACTAGCATGTGTCATAGCCTCACAGAATGGGAGGAAGGGAAGGAGGGGGTAAGCGATCAAAGTACCCTTGGGTACTCGCTCAGCTGTCCACAGTAAGGTAGCCGCGGGGGTGTTCCAGCATGCTTTCGCCACTAGCATGTAGGTCCTTACCTTAGTACCTTAGTATGCTGCCTGGCAGCTGCCTAGTAGCTACTTGAGAGTACCCAAGAAGACCAAAGATCGACGCATAGCAAATGAAGATCACTAAGCCTTACCAAGATACCGTAGATAAGGTATAGACGTAGAAAGGAGAACGCACTTGTGTGGAGCGTGCGTACCTATGGGTACCGTGCGAGTACGTACTGGCGAGAGCGCATCATTGAGAGCGGTGTGCTTACCTACGCATGGTGCCTTAGCAGGTTAGTCTCATAACTTTGAACGTCTTGGATCAGATTCCACTCTCAGCACCTTCACCACTGGAGCTTCCTTTCTACTAAGCCGAGCCTTCTTCTCCCTGAAGCATCCATAATTCGCTCTTTCTTTGATCAAATCCCTAGAATTCACTTCGGACCGCCAAATCCTGTCGATTGTTGCCATTTATAGCCTCTTGGCAACAGAATCAGTTAATGGTGTGAGACGAGACCTGGGTCTGCCAGTATAAGAAATTTCGCCAAGCACTTCCGGTTTGATCTTGAACGCTTTTCCTAAGGCTTTACTTTCCCGCGGTTTCTACGAACGATGCTTTTCAATGGCCCGGAAGAAGAAAGATGCATCTGCCAATAGAGGTGGCAGGGGTGGTCGGGGAAGTCGAGGTGGTCGAGGTGGCCAACCTGCATGGGGAGGACACGCTTCCGCTTCCCATCAAGCGGGATCTTTTGAAATACATTCAAGTAAGTTTTAAGCCTGACTTTGGCCTTTTTCGTCTCCCAGATACGAGTATTTACTGACGATACGGCAGCTGGGTTCACGCTCGCTGACGAGGCCCGCACAACCTCGCAGCATGACCATTCATACTGGACCCAGAGCTCTGACTTACGTCGAAAACCTGTATCCTTCATCAGCGCTGGGACAAGCGAACCCTTGAAGCACCTCGATGATCTTCAGAGTCCGGATGCACCACCAGAGAGTTCATCAGCTCCCGAGGAACCAAATGACATTTCCATCGCTGACCCTGTCAATGAACCTAAGGACCACGGCCCAGGTGTTGAGAGCACGAATCCTGCTTCAGACTGTTCTTTTGAGCAGAATCTCATCAGAGGAACTGACCAGGAGGTGACATCCCCAGATGGTGCCGACGCGAGTGGGCCTCCTCCGTTCTTCTTCGACATCGTTAGAAACCCCGTCCCTAATGTTGAGCTTCAAACGTCTCCCGCAAGCCCTACCCGCCCAGAGTCCAGGCAGAGCACTTCCAGTGATGAGATCATATTATTCAAAGGACGTAATAGCCGCCGCGTACATCAGCTTCAGCAGGAGCCATCCCATGACGTTGGGATGGGTCTTACAGATATGCGCGTGGAAATTCACGCCGTGGAAGAACAAATTTTTGCCGCATCTCCCCAAAATCGCCAGACAGGCGAACGAAAGCTCAATGTCACGAAGCATGCTCGGAACAGCCACCAGGTCCAACGACGTTCAGCTAAAGAAATAGAAGAGGACGCTTTATTGGCAGATTACATTGCCAATATGGAAGAGAATGGTGAGATGTTGAACTTGGCAGGCTTGTCATATACGCACCGCGATCTCGGTGGAAGTGAAGATGAGATTGTTCATTCTGGTTCTGAAGATTCCGAAAATTTTCCCAATGCTTCTGCCAATGGTGAAGAGGGCGATGACACAGCGTCAGACGAAGAGGCTGTGCTGGCCTATACAAAGCAATTGGAAAATCTTGACAGAGGTCAACCCGAGGCATACGCAACTATTTCTAAGGCCGACGAGACAGCTCCGGCACGGATGCTGGCAAAACAGGATCCTCATCATGATAATACTCGAAGCAAGTTGGATTCCATCTCCAGCGCCTCAGATCCCTCTGACGAGGACGCCGGAAAAGCAAAGCATCCATCTGATGATTTCGACTTTATGGATTGGAACCAACCAAGTCTCCGTACTAAGAAGGGCAAACGCGCTCAAGGTCAAATCAAATTCAATACGTCGGACTCCGACCTAGAGGCGAAATTGCAGGCCGCGTTTCGTAACGACCGATTGAAGAAGTCTGAACGGAAAAGAAACAGGGAGGAACTAAGAAATCTTGGGATGCTTGGCAAGAAAACTGACCCCGAAGATTTGCGGGTGAAATATCCCACTGGCCTGGGGTTGTCCGATATAGCTGATGAGATGAGGACCTTTCTCCGAAGCACAGATGAAACGTTCGTCTGCCACTCGCCTTGAACTACTTTGGCCCATGATGCTAATATTGAACAGTTTGACCTGGCCCCCGATGGATACACATGCACGAATGGTGATTCACGAACTTGCCAACAAGTTCAATGTCAAGTCGAAATCAATAGGTAAGACTGACCAGAGGCGGCCGGTGCTCTATCGAACTATACGTACTCTGCCGTACGTTGAGGTAAAGTTCGACCAAGCCATCGGGCGCGTCAAACGCCGCTACTTTCCACGCCTCGACACCAAAGGGAAACGGGGTCCCAAGCCAACGCCAGGGCGAGCCAATCACGAAGCGGCGAGTTATCGGGATGGAGAGATCGTAGGAGGAGCGGCGCCAGAACTTGGTATTGACAACCGCGGTCGTAACATGCTCGAGAAGATGGGCTGGAGTACAGGAACTGCCCTCGGAGCTTCGAACAATAAGGGTATCTTGCAGCCTGTTACACATGCGATGAAGCGATCGAAAGCTGGATTGGGATAACGTTAATAATGTTTCAGTGACATAGAAATTTCCCATGGCTATGCTGGCGTCTCGCCAATATCCTTGACAAGAACGCAAATATAGTTGTTGTTTTCTTTGGCATGGGTGTGTAAACCTCAAGTGTTTCGAATGAAACATACGGGCGGTGCATCCAAAGACTCGTTGGTTGACGCCGAAGTGGGGAGAGATATCATGTGCACGAATTCATTGTGTCGAGACCCTATTCTCGATGTTTATAATACAACCGCGAACCCCATTGACCGTGAGAAGACATTGCCCCCATAAAGCAAAACCATCCGTAACGCATTATAAGAGACCCCCAATCGAGAAGACACGGCATCTGAGGCCTGTCCGCATGATCTCAAATCATGACACCTATTGCCACGCAAAAATAACTCGAAATGCTCATACCCAGGAAAGCCAAAAGCGTTGGCTTATTTCGTGGACGAGGAGTACTTGGTGACGGCCTTGGTGCCCTCGGAGACGGCGTGCTTGGCCAGTTCACCGGGCAGGATGAGACGGACGGAGGTCTGGATCTCGCGCGAGGAAATGGTGGACTTCTTGTTGTAGGCAGCGAGCTTGGAGGCCTCGGAAGCGACACGCTCGAAAATATCTGAGGAATGGTGTGAGCAAGATCACCAACCAAAAGCCAGTATGATAAAACGCGTCGATAACTTACCATTGACGAACGAGTTCAGGATGGACATGGCACGGTTGGAGATACCAGTATCGGGGTGGACCTGCTTGAGGACTGTGTGGATGTTAGCGATTGTGCGATACGGGTTATAGAGCCACTCAGTTCAAAGCAACGCGATACGCGTCAAGTGGGAACTGCTTACCCTTGTAGATGTAGGAGCTGTATGTCTCCTTGCGGGTCTTGGAACGCTTCTTCTTGTCACCAGAAGCGGCGGTCTTCTTGCCGGCATCCTTCTTCTCCGGAGCCTTGGAGGCTGTGGCGGGAGCCTTGGAGGCGGGCTTCTTGTCAGCGGCCTTGGGAGGCATCGTGATGGTTTTTGGAAAAGGGTTGAGTTTGGAAGACGAAGTGGTGCAGATGCGCGAGGCGTCGAAGATGAGAAATGCGTGGTGCTTGCGTAGATGCTGGTGGTAAGAAGAGAAAAGAGTTGAAAGCGGAGAGAAGATGACTTCTGGGGGTGGGCTGGGTTTTTGTAGCTGGCCGCGCTACGACGGCAACGGGTTACTGATTAAAAGGGCGTTTTTCTTAGGGGTGGGTGGTGCTCGCTACTGGGGGGGGTGGGCGCCAGTGCCGTCGCGTGTACGTGTGTGTGCCTCTGGAGTCTGGCGCGCGACCGCGCTCTCCGTCTTTGGGGGTGATCCTGGGCCCGCACCTAGCGGTATGTGCTGCCCGGTACGTACCTCGATTTAATCAGTGGCTTGATAGATAAATTCGTCCAGGTCCGCCCATTAAGGAAAGGTGTTCAATAATTGGTGGCAGGAGCTTGCACAGGAAAAAAAAGATACAACAACAGGGGGGGAAATGCAGCACGCCTTTGATTGACGCGCTCTTGCACACCACGCAATCACCATTTTCCCTGGGTTGATAGTTCATGGCCATTAATTCTTTTGGTCAAATCAGCCATGCCTTGAGTCCAGCATGTCCATTGCAATCCTGTGTTCGCCATCAAGACGACTCTCGAGTGAGATGATTGAGTCTGGCCGTAGCTTTATCTGGTATGTTGGGATCATAAAGCCTGTTGCCTCTGCCTCTCGGTTGTCGTGTCTTGTGTGGTTTGGTTATTCACAAGATGCCGTATTTGGTCTGTCTATCTCGCGTACGTTGTTGGCGTCTTGATAGCATGGATGACTACGTCCATATCAAGGCGCACCAATTCTGTTAGGTGCTTTAAATACACATGTTGATTAACTTTCTCCGGTACGACTTCGACAGGGAGCCGATGAGGTCGCGTCACATGCCTCCACAGCCTCACTAAATCTGCTATCCTGGATCTATCCCAGTCGGCGGCATGATTCTCATTGCCTCGAAAGCTTCGCATGTAACAACCTGCCGAAGAGTGGGCGGGAGTTCGGGTTCTCTGCTATTGCGGCTAAGACTCTGTGGGGGTGTCGTCCCAGGCCAAACCCAGACAGTCATACACGCGCGCGGCACACATACGCTATACGCGACCTGTCAAGCAACTTGAGGCTCTCGGTGTGCTCTAACTCTATGTCATCATGGAGCCAATCTTGCATGATTATCACGTGAATGAAGGAGTAAACTAGAGAGGCCCTTCGAATACCAGGGTTGATTCAAGAGACGAACACGAGTATTATGAAGAAATGGTATACCCAGAGGTACAGATGTTGGTGTGCACAATAGGCGGGCATTGCTCAAGATATGAGAACGGGTAGGGAAACACCACCACGGGTTACGTGTCCGGTGGAAAATGCAGCGCATCTGATAATAGTCCTGCCTCAACGGGCATTTCAATTGCTTCCATCTCCTTGTAAAACGAAGCCTGAGAACGCGGCGCGAATAACAACACAGACTAAGGGGCATCGACGCCAGAGGCTGTGATGCGCAAAATGGCACGCGTGGGTTGAGACCGTAGCTACAGTGCACACATTGGGGACAATCACCAAGAAACACAAATGGGGGACGAGCCTCTTTTCACTGTGCACAGAACAGAGTGTAAAATGCGGATGAACCCTAGCCGCAAATGAAGCATGGATGGAGCGTATTTTTTTTCTTGTATGTTATTTTGTGTTGAACACGCCCATTTTCCGAAACGGGGTTAGCGGCTTCGTCGCGCTGATGGGTGATCCGTGATGGGTGCCGATACGCGCCAAAAACTACTTAACCTCCACGCCCCCCGCCAACTTCAAGCTTCCTACCTTACATTTCGCAATTGTTAACCATCTCGTCCGCAAGCACCCGAATCGCAACCCTACTTCCATTTTCTTGACCCGGTCAACCCAACGAAGCTCTCCCACTTTCCACTTTTCAACCCGAAATCCTCACAATGTCTGGTGGCGGCAAATCCGGTGGCAAGGCCTCTGGCTCCAAGAACGCACAGTCGTAAGTCTCGGTCTATAATCAAACACAGACGCGTCCTTCGCGGTCTTTTACATGTATTCTAACTCTTCTCTTTAGCCGTTCTTCCAAGGCTGGTCTCGCATTCCCCGTTGGTCGTGTCCACCGTCTTCTGCGCAAGGGCAACTACGCTCAACGTGTCGGTGCTGGTGCGCCCGTGTACCTGGCTGCCGTTCTCGAATATCTGGCTGCCGAAATTCTTGAGCTGGCTGGCAACGCCGCTCGTGACAACAAGAAGACTCGTATCATCCCCCGTCATCTCCAGCTCGCCATCCGAAATGACGAGGAGTTGAACAAGCTTCTGGGCCACGTCACCATCGCCCAGGGTGGCGTTCTTCCCAACATTCACCAGAGTAAGTCCTTCATATCGCGTCAATGTGACACCGCTGACTTTTCTTCAAGACCTTCTTCCCAAGAAGAGCGGCAAGAGTGGCAAGCCTTCGAGCCAGGACATGTAAATGCGTCGTTTTGGTTCTGCTTTCTTGCGATGGTTGGCTGTTTGGGTTGTCATGACAAAGGGGTCACGGTTCAGGGTTCACGGTTGCTTGTTACTTATTTCGCGCGTTCGGGTTGTACAATAATCCCACGGCTATGGTCATGAATGAAATACCTTCAAACTAAAACATTTCGGCAACTGCTCTCTCTGATACTCTATTTTGTTGCATTGTAACATGCCTGCGCTTGGATCTCATGTGGCGGTGGTTATGCGTAGAGGGTGAGCGTGGTGATGCGGTATCCTGGCATTCGTCGGTGTTCCAGCATAATTATAAAGCATCCATTTATTGGAATATGGACATAATCTACGGTGAAGCTCGAATCTGAAATCTATTTCCTTGTACATACACCTTTCCACTAGCTAGGCTGTCCATCACGTCCCAATGATCAGTGGTGGTTAGCATTGGCTGAGGTGGGTGGTGCTTTAATATCAATTAGCATGTGTCGCTCTGATGGAATCCGACCACAGAAGACAAGGACTTACGGTCCAAAATTGGGCATGCAAGATTGCGCTCGTATTTCGATCCTGTTTAATTTGTGTCAACTCGTGTTCCGCTAACTGCCATTTGGTAGAGACATACCTCCAGGTGCGGTCGGCGCGATGTACGGGTCGGGATGTTTCCAGCTGTCAAGCAGCTTCTCCGTCTCTGCTAGTAGTGCCTAGTCACCGAGTATTAGTGGTGCTCCATTCGATCAATGGGACTCAGCGTACCCGTTGGTGTCGTGGGTTGGTAACATTGCGGTTGGCTTCGAAGAGGGACCGAATGTACAGAGCTTGTCCGCGCCATAGGTGACGGTGTACTGCCCAATCCAATGCCAGCTTCAGGGAACGCCGGTAAAGGGACCTGGTTGTAGCAATGAGTCAGTATGGCTGACTTATGTCTTCTCGTTCGATGACAATGGCACTGACAGAGCTGCTCGTCGCGTCGACATGGTGGGTAAGGACGTGGGTTAATGTTATGGCTGCGAGCGCGACGTGGTCGCCTGCGCCGAGTTTCCGTCGGCGTCGACCTGCTTCGGATGCCAATTGATCCTTGTTTGAGCTCCAGGTGGGATGGCAAGGCGTTTCTGCGGGTTGGGCTACGTTCGTTTCCGGATGTATCCCAATTCGACTTGATGTCTACGTACAGTTCGGAATGCTCCACGGCGCTTGCCTGGCCATGTTTGTTTGCCTTGTTGCCTAATCCCGAAAATCTGCCGAGTGCCTGGCATCGCATATGGTTTGTTCTTCCTTCGGCACCTACCCTACAGATATGGTAGTCTAGCGTCTACCATGTCCATGTGTCTACCTTTTTACATTCATGGTGCATTTTGTAAATATGACACAAGTTGTTGCCGCCGAATAATGCTTGTACCTACTGGGGAGTTTCTATTCCATGCCTAAAGCATGCTTGCGTTATTGTCCAGGCGTGGTCCAACTTTCTATAGACTCACAATCATGTGTAGTGCTTCCAAAATCGTTAACAGCTTAATGTGCGCAGTCAATAGCACTGCAACGGAAAACACAGTCACCCCGGAACTGCACCAGAAAAAGGAAAAGAAGAAAAGAGCCGATACCCATCCTCCCACAATCCAGCATCAGCCGTGGACCGCGCAAGAACAACACGGATGAATGGCAGGATGTATTTTCCACCAGGAGGTACCGGGTAAGTGAGGTAACAATCTGGAGTACGTATACGTCCGTATTAGCATCCGGCACACGGTTGTAGCTGCGGCAGCATGTGCAGAAGCTAGAGAGATTCAAATGTCAAGGACCCTGGCACTTACGTTGTCTAATTCCGCGGGATCATCAGAATACAAATTGCCTTGAGTTCGAAGCGTACGGCGCGATGTAACGAGATGAAACGGTCAGTATCCCACGACCGATAGGCTGCTGGGGAATGGACAAAGAGTAGGTCGCCGGCTTAAATCGACAGACCATTGGCACCCCAGGGCCCTAACCCATCAATTGACCTGAATGGGGCCGCATACAGCTCACAATGTTGGACTTGGACCTCCCTCACACATATCAAAGTTAATAGTATACTTGCACAAAACCCTCGAAAACCAAAGAACAAGGCAGTGGTCACCAAAACTTGCAGGCAATAACGGTTCCACTGAATGTCGCCAGGTGGACTGAATGAGGTAGGTCCTGACACACCTGAGCGGTTTTTGGGGGTGAACCAACCCCCAGGGTTTCGCGAAGCACCTCGGCTAAACAGGGATACCTCCAAACAGTACCTCTCAAGTATGTACATTGATAGCTTGTTCAGGGGTCTCTCTCTCGCGCGAACCAAGATGGGATAAATACCACCCTGCGAATGGTGCTTTGCCTCCCTCTACGTAGCGCGCTAATGGAGGGGCATGGCAATACCCCGCCAAAACCTTGACTCACTTTCCCAAAAAATTTCCAACACCACCACAGCACATCACAGGAGCAAGACGCCGTGGTCTTTTAGCCAAGATGGAGAGCACCGAGAGGCTCGCACTCATTCGTGAGAATCTGGCCGAGTTTCTGAACGCCGACATCGTGGAAAAGATCATTGCTGATGGAGGGAGTCCCAAGATCTACTGGGGTAAGCAACCCGCTTTGCCTAGGCGAATCGTTTTCAATTAGTTACGAATCGACTTCATGTTGATGCTAATTCGCATAACTTAGGAACCGCCACGACAGGCCGACCTCATTGTGGCTATTTCGTCCCTGCGATGAAGATTGCCCAATTATTAGCCGCTGGTTGCGAGGTTACTGTGCTGCTGGCCGATGTCCACGCCTTTCTCGATAGCCTGAAGGCCCCCATTGAACTTGTCAAGCACCGCGCCGAGTTTTACCGACACGTTATAACATCGATGCTCCAAGCAGTTGGAGTGCCAACGGAGAAGCTGCGCATGGTCCTCGGAAGTTCGTACCAACTGAGTGCTGAATATGTTATGGATGTTTATAAACTCGCCTCAATCACCTCGGAACATGACGCGAAGAGAGCCGGAGCAGAGATTGTGAAGCAATCCGACAATGCTCCCCTCAGCAGTCTACTCTACCCGATGCTTCAAGTTTTGGACGAGCAGTACCTCGACTGTGATGCTCAGTTTGGAGGTAATACAAGTCCGGGCAAAAGGGTTGTACAGAAACAGACTGACGTTGCTAGGCATTGACCAACGCAAGCTATTCATCGCTGCCAAGGATTGGTTACCCAAACTCGGCTATAGAGAGGTACGTGATCTGTTCGACTATCGATGCCCCAGGCTGACCATAAAGCGCGCTCACCTGCTCAACCCCATGGTTCCGGGTCTCCAGGGAGGGAAGATGAGCTCCAGTGACCCAGGTAAGACAACATGTTCCCTCAAACGCACTCAACTCATATGTGTATAGACAGCAAGATCGATTTGCTTGATCCACCAGAAGTCGTGAATAAGAAATTGCGCAAAGCTTTCGCAGCTCCAAAGGTGATTGAGGAAAATGGAATTCTAGCCTTCGTGGAATACGTTCTCCTTCCAGCAGCCGCCCTACGAGGTAACCGCGAATTTCAAGTGGAACGAGAAAAAGACGGTCTTGAGCCTCTCGTGTATACCACGATAGCACACATGCATGATGACTACAGAAATGAAGTGGTACGCAAAGCCCCTTATGTGTCGGGAATCGTTTAGCTACTGACGAAAGTCTAGTTGACACCACAATTGCTGAAACCAGCAGTGGCCAAGGCGCTCAATGAACTTCTGACTCCGATACAATCTGCGTATCAGAGTTCGAGTGCATGGCAGGAAGCTGCACTAAGGGCTTACCCACCGCCTATGAAGAAGGAGAAAAAGGTGAAGAATAAAGGATCAAAGCATCCGGGTAATAAGGATCAAAAAGAAGAAGATAAATAAACTTAGATATCAAAAAAATTAAATAAATTGGCTTAATGCTATAGAATAAAGAAATAGTTCCTTAGAAAGGATAAATATAGCTAAAGTAAACTAAAAGAATAAGTATACCTTTATATTGAAAATAACTTTAATTAATAATAATTAATTT
>KL660859.1:0-41517 GCA_000732775.1 Stachybotrys chlorohalonatus IBT 40285
CCCGGCAGCCACGACGCGAGCCGCATCAGCACCCCGGCCGCGGCCCCAGGCCTACCGCCGGCGGAGCCCGAGCGCCCGCCGCGCGGCAGCCGTGCCGGAGGGGGGGATGCGCACTCGCAGGCGTCGCCGCCTGCCGTGCCGGACCCCGGGGACCAGTGGCTGCCGCAGGTCCTGCAGGATAAGTCGTGCGTAACACACGTGCCCATCCTCTAGGTCCCTTGTTCCACTGCGCGCGCCGTACGCTGACCTTGTCGTGTTGCAAAACCCTTAGGAAGCAAGACCTCGCCGAGCTTCTCGCCGACCCCAAAATGCTCGACGCCCTCGCCCACGCCCCCAGCACCATCCACCCCTCCCTCGCGTCCACCTACGCCGCGCTCGAGGCTTCGCTGACCGACAACACGGCCCTGGCGCAGCACGTGCTGGAGCTCGAGACGCGCCTCGCGCACCTTCGCGGCACCACGCAGGCGCAGCTACTGTCGACGCACGCGCTCGAGCGGCAGTGGCGGCAGAAGCAGTCCGACATGGACCACGCGCTCGCTCCCTTCTCCCCGGCGTCGCTGTATCAGCGCCTAAGCCAGGGCGTCCAGGAGCAGGCCCTCGTGTGCCAGGCCATGGAAGAGAGCTTCCTCGAGGGCGGCGGCGCCGATGGCGCGGTGCCCGAGAGGGAGGCCGCGGATTGGATACGCAAATATCGCGAGGCCAAGGTGGCGTATTACTTGAGGCAGGAGAGGAAGGAGAGGTGGGACGAGGGACGGGTCGGAGGCTGGAGGTGAGATGCCTTGTAAGCTGGCGTTGAAAGGAAACTAAGGCCAAGGGTCTTCACGGCATCATGCGGACGTGATGATGAAGGACTGGCAAACAAACGATTATCTCATCACACCTATACCCCCCCCGTCGCTTTGATTAGAGTATGTACTCTATCTGCAAGAGATACCTATGCAAGAGAAATCCCGTCCGTCAATGGACAGTTGATGGCACCGGGGTCTATAAATATGTTCTAGAGCATCCAGCAGCTCTGTCCCGCAGCGACTCTCCGCCCAGGCATCCTTAAGAGGCATGCCTTCACGCAGAGCATTATCTGTGAGCCGGCCTGTCCTCCCAAGTATAGTCTTTGGAACCACAACCCTACGCCAATCGCTCATGTACCCAGTATGCAGAACTTTTCTTCATTTCTAACCCAACATCCCCCATTCACACCGGCAGGCACTATTTCGACGTTTCAAGGCGCCTTTATGGACACGCTCCCTATATCGACCAGTTGACTTCGATTTCCGCGGCCCATTTATGTTACACCTGTGTGCGACTTGACAAAGACGACGTAGATGGTAAGCCTATAGTAAGCTAAAGGGGCTCTTCTTCATATCCGGGCTGCGGGGGCTCATTGGAAGTGCGAAGAGGTCGTCCTCTGGATCTTGTGAGTCCTGCCTGGCGGGAACATGACCCTTAAGTACAGCATCTAGCGAGGTAGTGGCTGTCGGGGGCTTTGCTCTGGGCATCGACGCAAAGCCAGAGACTGCAATGTCGCCCCCTCGCGGTGACAAGGTATGGCTCTGGTCGTTGACCCCGGTAAATATGTTGGCTGGATGATCAGTCAGCTTGCATAAACCATGAATGTTGAGATGAAACCGGCATGATGAAAGCAACCAAGGTCAGGTCATGCAAGAAGGTTTGAGACATACCCGTAGGGCTAGGGATCAGATCGGCGGGGCCGGTGGCTAGACGCAAGCCCTTGAGCTTGTCGCCTAAACGTCCGCTAACAGGAGACGGAGGGAAGCTAGGCGCAGTAGCCGACGTCGAGGACGGGGGAGGCGCAGCTGGCGGCGGCGCGGGTAGGAAGTTGTCGATGATCCATTGCTTCTCGGCCAAGGCCATCTCGAGGCCTACACTCTCAGCGTTGGTCCTCAGCTCAGCGTCCATCTCGCTCTTAAGCTCCGAAAGCCGATTCCTGGCCCATATTGTATGCAGAACCCCGCGTGGGCCAGCGTCGAAGTCGAACCCGTCGGGAAAGATGGCAGGCAGCGGCTTCACCTCGATGTTGGCGCGTCCGGGACGGCTGATGGTGACGGTCCCGGGAATGGAGGCGTCAGTAGGAAGGAGGAAGTAGACTCGGCGACGGCTGCCGTCCTGGTCCTTGTCGGTAGCAGGCAAGAATGTAGATTTCCCGGGCCACGAGACGTGCCAACCGCCGGTGACGGATTCCCGCAAAGAATCAGGCTCGGTTGGGGGTTCGGCGAGATCGGAGTCGGGTTCGGTCGTGGTGGCACCGGCGCCGGGCAGCCATTCCACCATGAGGATCTTGGTGCCGTGCTCACTAAACTCGAACCTAGCCATGTGCGTAGTCACAATGGGCGCGGCTGTGACATCTTCCGACGACGGGAAATCGTCCGATGTTGAGGGGTTCATGGTGAGTGTAGACAGGCGCGGCGACGCACCGGGCGCAACGCTGGACGCGACACGATGCCGGCAGCTGCGACGGGACGAGGCTGTTTCACTAAGGCCCTGGCCGAGGGCGGATGAGGTGGTGTCGCCAAACGAGCCGAGCCGATCGGGCGCAGCAACGGACGATGGGCGGCCGTTGGTTCAAGGAGGGGAACGGGAGGGGAATGCGCGCAGGGGGGAGGGCTTGAGCGAGCTGAGCTAGATGAAGCTTAGTCTAACGTCGAGGAACAAGAGGTTAGCAGAGGTTGTGCAACGGGAAAACATCACGACCGCAACATGTGCAAGGTAGTTGTGTATCTGGTGTATCTACGTACATGGTCGTATGTGTGTGCATGTGGGTTGTGAGTGGCCGAGGGCGTATAAACCGATCCGGATGTGTAGATACGGAGATAGACGTGCCTGAGGGCATAAGCATGCACCTGGTTGGTGTATACGGGCGGTTCTTGGTGGGTTCGGTTCTAGCTGTTGGTTGCGCGCAAAGCCAAGGGACTTGCTTGAACCTTGAAAGATGACGAGGCAGGCCAGGCCAAGGTAAATGAGCGACTGCTAGCTGGCTGGCTACTGCATGCAAGGTATCAATAGGCTGATAACGCATGCAGACGCGATCTGCAAGGAAAATAAGGCATGTGTCGAGCGAGAGTTGAGGGAGGGTGATGGATAGGCAACGAGGAGGCAGCAGGATGCAAGTAAAAAGACCCGAATCCGCACTTGTCCTGCGCTTTGTTGATGGCCTCCTCTCCCTGTCATCAATAACTCCATAAGGTGAGGTCAATGCTTCGATCCCACTTCCGGTCCTGGACGGCGCCGGATCCAGTTCCAGTTTGCATGGGCAGCCACGGCCTCGAGGACTGGGCACGCGTCGAAGACAGAGCGCAGCCCTACGCGAAACGTGCACTTCGGATGCTCCGTAAGCACTGCTTTCACTGAGCCTATTCCCAGGTACGGGTCGATCGTTTCTATAATTAACGGTTTGCAGGTGGTCGGCGAGCGGGGGGTGCTTGAGAAGGATTCTTGATCTTGGGGCTTGTCCCACGTTACACGGCAATCCCTACTTGGTGGCAAGTGGTGGGAGTTGTCGAACGTGAAGAGGGCGGAATCTGCTATCGATGAATTGGAATGGCAAACCACTGCTTCCTCGTGTACTGGAAATATCCTACGAACGAACGAATACCGTAGTACTCGGAAGGGGATACCGTTAGCAGCCGTTGACGTCGAACAGGGGTTCTCAACTAGGGTCCCGAGACTGGGGGTGCTCGGTGCGGTGGTTCCTGGAGTCGTAAGGTAAAGCCTCACCGGGTCCGACGTTGCTTCTTGGCTGTGCAACCCGGTTCCGTTGATGCCGGTGCGTTAAGGCATCGTGAAAACACTAGGTTGCTGATTCAAGGTGCAGGCTTCATCTGATCGACAAATAGATTCGCGCCTTCCTGGTGCAAGAGGGTCGATCCGGACCAAGCAAGTCACCCGATGCAGGCACGTATCTTGAGTAACGCGCTGGAATTGAAGTCATTTGGATTCGATGTAGTACAAGGTAAGCACATTCATAGGCTGTGTGCCTGTCGCAGTACTCATTCGATTTGTCGTCGTACCTAACCACAGCAAGACAAGCATCATACTGTACCCCTTCTAGGTCGTGGCTTGGTCAGTCGCGGTTTCATCGTCCATTGTACCCTACCCTATACACGCCCATTTCTTCCAACCGCTCGGAACCTGGCCAGTTCTCGGGTTTGAGACCATGCATTGTATATGCCATGCGGATTGTGTCCGAACGGACATTGGGACATTGAAAAAGCTCCTCTTCTGCCATCAGACACCCCGCGTCTCTAGGACTTGTTGTGACTGTATGGTTGTTTTTGATGCAAGAGCAAGGCCACCGTACGCCGGGATGCCTCTGGGCCTTCGAGCGCAGGAGGTAGGCAACACGTAGCTCGCCAACAGGATACGACTAACCATCGGAGCATTGACGGGACCAGCAACACCCGAAGGGTCCTGTTCCTCGGTGCTCGCCGCTTTGCACACCGAGCTCCTCGGTAAGATCACGGTCAAGTGACCCGGGAATCGGGACCGCCAAGCATCCAACAGCGCCCTTGCACCCCATGGGCTAGACCAGCCGTCTCGTGATGCGTGCTCTCCGTATGGGGACGATGGCAGATAGTACGACAACTCCCCACGAGACCTTGTGCCACGGACTCATCGCGAAACGTAGATAGTTGTAACTTGGCTACGCCAGTACAACCCGGACCGAGAACCAGGACAATCGCATTCGACTATAGATCCAACCCGCGACACCTTCCCTGCACAGCAGATCAAAGAACCTGCTCTCTTTTCGAGACAAGATGGAACAGGTGGAGCCCTGCCCCATGTCGAAATATTGAAAACGCAATTAAGAGACATTGTCTTGTGTATTACTTGATTTCTTCAGCGCGGTATACGTTGAAGCGTAATCATTGGAGATAGAGGATTGTGCATCACTCTGCACAGGAAATAGAAGATGTTGCTCCGTGTTTCATGGGAACAGCAGAGCGGAAGGCGGCAAGGGACCACCAGTTTGTGGCACTCACCAAACACCATCTTGGACTAGGCTGTGCAACATCAGCCGGGCCGTCTTTGTTTCTCTCCATCCGTTTCGTCTGTGTCACTGATCCGGCGCTATTACAACTGCCAGCGGTGTCCCTGGTTTTGACTGAAGGTGTTGAACAGACGAATACTATTCTCTAATCAAGGATCCCGGCAACTTCCGACCCACCACCCCCCAGCAAGCAAGGTCGCGGCTGAACCTTAGGAATGCCACGATCACCCGCTCTGGGCACCATGCCTAAAGCCTTGCGTGCCTGATTGTCGTCGATGACAATACCTCATATTAAATTAGCACAGCACATGCAGTTCAAGTTGGACCACGGAGGCACATGCGGCTCGGTGGCAATGCGCCTACGCGATCAGCGCCATGTATAACGGTTGGAGAACGTGTATTAGTTGTGGAGGAATCCGCAGCCGTTCCGCAATATTGTAAGTCAGTACTGCAACTGGCTTGCTCTAATACCCCGGATCTGTGGGCATCGCATCGGATAACGGTCGGTCTGTGTTGGGAGGGAAACATGCAGCACACCGGCGTCGGTTGGGCACAACACAGTACGGCCGTGATGGCACACACACGGTACAAGTAAGCCAAACTGCATGTGGCAGCTCAGCCTGGCAAAAAGCGGTCCGTGGCAGCAGATCTTCGGCGGAAGCCAAAACGACCGGAGTAGGGCCGGAGATGGCTTCGCAAGTGGAGGCGCCGGACGGGCGCTAGGCAGGTCACCTTTTGTTTGCCCTTCCTCTGGACTCTGGCCTTTTCGTTTGACCGTCGCGGCGAGACCGGTCATGGGACAGAGCTTCCAGGATCTACGAGCTCTGTAGCCTCCTTCCTGGAGTCCAGTGCTCACCCTGGCTTGAGCGAAGCTTTCCCTCACCACTCGACGGCCCGAAAGGCGCCGGGACTTGGGCGAGCACGGTAGTTGGAGGCAGTGGGTGGAAAGTGCAGTCCCCCTCGGCCGGACTGCCGGCCGATCTTTCTCAGCAACTGCAGAGGGCATTAACCAACATTGCTGGTCCTATTTGTCGATGATCTGTATTGCCCTTGATCGTGGTGTTGCATGCCAGAGCTTGACGTGGGAACTTGCCATGACAGGCGTGCATTGGACACCAGATTGCGTCAGTCGAGATCTGCTAGGCTGTGCCGCGACGCACATTTAGTAGCTTCTTGCGCAGACCATGCTCAAGTCTGAGCGCGCTCTTCTCACTGAATCAACTACGACAGTCCCGTATGAGTTAGCCACCATCGTTGGATTTGGTATTGACGGGACTTCGTAGAGACGCAGAAGAACCCCAGCGCAGAGACGAATTTGCCTGATAAACCAAGCACTTCAATCGGATTTGAGGCCCTAGTTCAAAATGGGTCTTGCTGCACAACTGCGTACGTTACTTTCAAACGGTGGCATGAAACACCGAGATGTGCCGAAAGCGAATTTTCCTGGAATAGGTTGATTAATGGATTCCACGTCCAAAGTCTGAGACAACGAACAATCACTGGTTTGGAGACTTTCCAGTATCCTAACAATATTATTGGGCCAAGTCGTATTGTTGCGGCTGCTGCCATGCCTGCATAATGCTGCGGAAAAATCAAGCTTTCCACTCCCTATGCGCTGTGGCATGCCATAACGGAACATGGTCGATCCTTAACGGACCGTGGCCGATCGTTATCTGCCAGCTTCCAAGGTACGGTGCCCGGCTAAATTCACAACAGCCCGTCAGGCTAGTGGGGATGAGGTTGAGATAGAGAGGGGTTGAGCTAGAGGAGAAGTGGCAGAAGCTCGTACCGAGTCCTTTGGACTGGGCTTCACTCAACCGTGGGGCGAGGACATTTAAGCGGCCCGACTTGCCATCTAGGGTCAAAGAAAAAGGCCCCTGCCCTCCCCAGCGCGCTTTCCATCCCACCCATCTTCGATTTCACTCGCACCAAAAGCGTGGCATTGCTCGGGGGAGCCGCAAACTAAGCGCAGTGCCGATTCGAGGTAGGGGTTGTCGGAAAAAGGCAACAGTCGTACAACAAGTGTCGGTTGTGTTGACTATGTCGATTTCGATATCGTCGTTGTCCTCGTTGTCGCCGTCGTTTTTATCATCGTCATCCGCGAATAGAATCTGGTATCGGGTGGGCAGATGGTTGTTGCTGCCTCATTCATCTAAAAAGGCGATTCCACCCAGGCCCATCAGGCCGCCGGGGAGCAGCCATTTGACCGAGCAAAACATTGTTTCCAAGGACTGGGATAGCCGAGATGGCGGAGAGAGGGACGATGACAGTAAGGAATTGTGTCGTAGAGTATTGAGAAGGCACAAGAGCGAATCGTGAGTAGCGACTTCCCCAGAGTCGACACCGTACTCGGTACGTTGCGCAGGTGCAATGCGGATTTGTTTGTGTGGGTGCGTGCATTCAGGTGTGGGGAGCCGTGATGGCAAGGCAAGGGCCGACTCGGTGCCATTTCCACTGTTGCTGCTGCCCCCTTATTGCCTAAATAGGTGTCATCACACAGCGGCCTGTAACGCCAAAGGGAGGCACGGCTGGCCCAGTCTGGCCGCGCCGTGAGCACTGTGCCCCTCCGGGTGACATCAACCGCGGGCAGCGGATGGTTCAGTGGGAGTTTGTCTGACAGACAAGAAGAAGGAGAGAGTCTGGAGGAGGGGCCAACTGAGGCTTCGGCCCAGTCCCGGCGCTGCCCTCTTCCCCAGTCACGCCCCTGGCCAGTCCACTCGGATGGCTCCTCGGCCTTAGTTTGACCCTGATGCTGGCCCATTTGGCGTCCTCCCCCACTATTACGCCGGCCAACTCGCCGCTCGCCCGCACGTAATTGCTGATCCAGGTCCTTCTGTCTTTTCTTGTCTACGGAACGACTGTGTGCGCAGTTGCTCCTGCTGCCACCATCACCATAGGTAGACAGGATAAGTATCTCTTCTAATTAAGTGGTACTGGCCGACTAGTAGTAGTGTCGCCGATAAGACTGATCACGAGCGCCGGGTCCTTCGCCTGGAACTGCTGGCCAAAGGGCTACCTATACAATGGATCTGCCGTTGTCTCTGCTCCCTCGCCCTGCTGATATCTGTGATAACGAGTACCTGGGGCGTTGCGAGTGAGCACCTGTGGTGGAGAGGTACCGTATACCTCGGCCTTACTGTCTGCCAAAGTACCTCTGCAGGGGGTGGCCACTTCCACAGCTCCCACAGGGCTACCGTCAATACTTCGCAGCCGCTAGTTCTCCAGGTCACCAAACTTTAGGCTGTCCCCCGGCCTGTCCGTTGCATTCCCTCCCTCTCTCTCTCCTCTCTTTCCCTCACAATCAATCCCTCTCACACTCTTCTCTCTTTCCAATCCCCAGACTCGCATCCAATCCAACCCCAATCATTCCGTCTGCTGTTCTTCATCCTCATCCGCGCCAGGACTGTCTCGACTCCGAGTTTCTTGCTCCCCCTCCTCCTTTCGAATTTATCCGGCGGCCCTCCAACCTGAACCTGGTCTCTCCCCCTTCCACTCTCGGGACAGCATCCGACCGGTCAACCTTGCGAGTTTGAGGCACTGTGCTGGGTTCCGCGTAGCCTGAGGCTTCTTCGTCGCCTTTCTTCCCGGCACCGCTTGATCGAACACGACTTAGAACCCGTCATGTCGAGGCTGCTATTCACCTGCCAGTCCGTTTCGCGATAGAAACGCTCACTGCCCGTCCGGGTTCGCCAACCGGCGTCGCTCGTCATATCTGCACTCGACATATACCGATTGCTTTCACGTCGCTCGCTTCAACCTTTCGCCCATCATGGCCGAAAGCGCCACTCGGCCGCCTGCCATGGACCCTCCCCATATTACCGAGTTCGCTTCGGATCGCTACTTTGAAAAGTTGAAGCAACTCAAGACTCAGCAGCAGCAACATGCCGACGCCGCTTCTCAACCTCACCATGAGCTTAGATTCTCCGATACTTCGACTACGCTCGACCACAATTCGTCTCCCTTCATTCTTCCTTTGCGAGAGTCCAGGGCAGCCAATGAGATCTCCAAACCGGCCGACCAGAAGCGAGACAAAGGACGCTTCTTCAGCATCCGACAGAAAGTGTCGCTACGCCATTCAAAACCTTCCTATGCTGAGCCCGAGACGACGGCCATTCCCCAAACACGAGCATCGACTGAAACTACTCGTAAAAGGTGTGTCCCTCTCGTTACGAACCAAGCTTCATTTACAGTGTTTAACAATGCCCCGGACAGTCCACCACTTGATCAGCTCTTCCTCGCCCTACCCAGCGAGCTACAAATTCAAATCATCTCCGCTTTACCCCTACACGACGTCCTGAGCCTGCGAGAGGCGTCCAAATCTTGGCACACGTTGATTACCTTGAACGAGACGCCTATTGTACGATACCACCTAGACCACCACATACCCGCTTACGCACTTCGTCTCTATCCCGTGTCTGAGTCTGGTGGATATACCTTTCACTACCTTTGCGGCTTGTGGCACCGCCTGCATGTTGCTGCGAAACTCTCATCATTGATGTGCGAATGGATAACGAAGGAGATTTTCTTGCGACACACCGAAACGCAGCGACTAGCCTTTGCGGGTCAACACGAACGCATGCGCCGTCGATTAATCCCGCTTCTCTTTACCGTCTTCCACTTCTTCGAGACGTACCGCAAGCTACACCTCAAGCACATGAACGAGAACCCCGGCTATCCCTTGAAACAGAACCCCTATACCAAGAACCCTATCGAGGTTGAGATAATGAACATGTACGACAACCGAACTTTGCTCCGCGTACACGAGGTGTTCCCTCTTATCATCTCATCCTTCTGCCGGCGGCTACGACCCCCTACCTATGTTGGCCGAGTGGAACGTTCGCTCCGTGGTTACATCAGGGAGAAGCCATCCGAGGAGGTCCACGTTGCGATTTTATGCCTGGGAGGCCTACGTCAGGTCGAACGTCTATGGGAAATCAAGGGTTACAACAGTCGTCGCGGCGCTGTCGATGTATGGTTCAATAGCCTGACGAAAGAGGGCGCCAACGAAGCACCGACGAAGCAACGCCGAGGATTGATGAATTTTGGCCGTAAAAAGTCTACCACCGGCGGGGACAATGATACACATAGTCATCAGGCACATGAGGGGATTTTCAGGAGAAGCTCTGCCAGTTCGGCCTACAGCAACCACCTGGGCTCTGATGACAATAGTTGGATTTTCAATACTAGTTTGTCTGCTGGTGCACCGATGTCGCCGCTCAGTCACGACCAAGCGAGGGATATCTTGAAGGATCTGCCGGTCCTGCAGCATATCTGGGTAGTTACCGCGGAAGCCATGGTTCTCGAACGCAAGGTCGTGAGCAGGGCACAGGATATCAAACGCAACCAGCACGTCATGCTTGATTTGATTCGAGAGGACGGCATCGACGAAGAAGATGAATGGTGGTACGGCCGAGCCAATCCTGACTCCGTACGACCGCCATCCGGAACCGCCGATGATGACATGGAGTAAAGCGAAGGCGAGGACAGCGTTGAAACCTATACGGCGCTTTGCATAGCGCACATCCAGCTCTTTCTTCTGTCAATTTCTCTTCCTTTCCTTTATGTTAGAATGCTCCTTTGGCGGAAGCATTATCCTTGATCTTTGAAAAGAGACGGAAGCATTACGCGGCGTTGGTTCAGGTTGGAAAACCTCGGATGGGATACCGAAGGCCACTGCGCCTTTGTTGCTTTTTGTCATGACGTTTCCCCCCTTTTCATTTTCTCTAGGCGTCGTTGTAACCAGCTTCATGTCACGACGGAAGAAGCGGTCATCGCATAGACACTGCATACGCATATCCCTTGTCTCTGATTATGGAGCACCTCGGCAGGCATTTTGAGTGACTGCATGGTTCAAATGTATCGTTTAATTGTGGCGAGCGATGGTTACGGCCATGCATGATTGTACATCTACTCATGACACTCGAATAAATGACCTTGCTCGCTGAAGCTGAAAGATGTATTTGTGTCTTCTGTGTCGTGAGATCTAAGACGAAGAATTAGAAACATTAGTCATTGGGCATGGACCCATGGATTGGGGCTTCCCATGGCCCAAGAAGATCGTCGGTCGTGGCAACCAAGTCCCATCATTCTGCACGTGGAATTTGTTTCAGAGAGGTGATTTACATACGCCCAAGCCCACCCCCAAAGTGATTTGATACATCTCATCCTTCTGTAGTTTGTGTCATTTCATAATCATGGTATCGCTGCTTGTCCCAGTCATAAATAGTCCCTTTTGAATCGATCGCCAACGCCCACATTTCCCCTTCCCAAACCCATCCTTTCCCTTCGGCGCCGGCAGTACTTTTCATCCATATTTCTCATCCCATTATATCTCATAACGCCCCGAGGCGCCAGGCAACAAGCACGGACAGCCCCGGAGAAACGAAGTCACCGGTAGCAAAGAATTGTGTCATGATCAATTGCATGGGCTCGCTCGAGTACGTGGCCGATCAAAACATGCGGTCCCGCATCGAAGATTCGAGCGCAGCCTCTAGTTGCCCGGGGAAAGCATTGCTAGCATTGCTGTTGGAGTCGTTTACGCCTCTGCCGTTCATCACGTAGTCCATGTTCAGATAGCTTTGATCTTCGTAGCCCTGAAATTGTCCGAGGTTAGGCGATTGATGGGAGGATTGCATTGCTTGTTGGCCGCCGAAACTCGACTGAAGTTGTGCTCCATGACTTTGCTGATTGCGACCAGGCATCATAGTATTCTGCTGCCTCATTCCCTGCACAGAACTGCCGTCATTTGAGGTGGAATTCTGCCTGCCCACATTCTGCATAAACTGGGGAGACTTATGAGCCATACCCGTGGCAAAATTATTTCCAGCTTGTCCTGATTGATTCGAGGAATGACTCTGCTGTGCGTAGAAATTGTGCATGGGATTATTAGTGTAGGGATTCATTTGTTGACCCCGAGGCCTTGCCATGGCACCGGATCCTTGCGGTGACAGTATTGCCGACGAGTTCATGTCCTGACGCTGCTGCTGCTGCTGCTGCTGGGTTGATGCGCGCTGAAGCGAGCTCCTTGCAGCAGGCAGGTTGCCTATATTTGTGGGAGATTCGAAACTCCCGGATGCAGATACAGCCAGGGTGTTGCCCCCGTTGTTCTTTTGTAGCAGAGGTGAAGTAGTCGTGTTAGAGGGCGAGGTGATTGCCTCTGTACCAGGCACACTGGACGTGGTGGAAAGTTGCTCTGTGTCTTTCGATGGTCGACGTCTCTTGGCATTTGGTGGCTGGGTCTGGTTTCCGTTCCGACTGCCAACCAGCTCTGCTGCAACAGTACCGGTTGTTGACAAGTCAATGAGCTGTTCACCGTTGTTGGAGGACCGAACGTTCTTTCTCTTCCTGGACGTCTGACCCGCCGGTTTTTCGACTGGCTTACTTGGCTGCGATGCCGGTGCGCCAGCACCTACCCACGAAGACGTTTGCTGAGCATCTGTCGAAACCGGTGTGGAACTAGGCGGTGCTGTTGACATACTCGGCATGCCATTGGCAGTCAAGCCGACAGACTCACTAGCATACTGTTGCAGCATTGAAGATACTTGTCTACCTTGAGATTCGGCAGTGTTGCTCTGAGAGGTATTGTTATCCTGGGCTAAGGGAGCTGGTAGTGCTGTTTCGGGCGTCGGGCCCTGTCCACTCACAACCGGTGTATTGGTGACTGCCTCTATTGGAGGCTTTGGACGATTCTTGGAGCCCTTAGGCCGGCCTCTTTTCTTGGACCCTGGAGTACTAAGCACACTGACCTCCGGATCTACTTGCCGTGTCGCCGTGACTGAAGCTGCGCTTGTACGAGTTGCTTGGGGAGTTTGAAAGGGGCCTGTAGTATTGGCAATGGTAGTGGCAAAATGTGAACTAGGGTTGTTGTCCGTCGAAGCCGTTAGCTGGATGTTGTCTAGAGTTGGCTCAGAGTTGTTTGTGACTGGCGGAGTGCTGGTTTGAGCTGGCTGATTTGATGTGGATTGTGATGTGTCGCCCGCAGATGCTGCAGCGCCTTGCGTAGACTTCTTGACCCCCTTGTCCTTGCGAACCTTAGTACTCTTGCTCCCTTTTGGCCTACCTCGTTTCTTTACAGGACGAGGATTATCGGTCGTAGGAGTGTCAATCTGAGCGGTCGGTGCCGTCCCGGACCAGGTAGCCGACTGACCAGACGGTAGGAGGTGTTCCGCCCCCGGGGCACCGTCAACATGGGGGAAGATCTCGGCAACCCAACTCACAAATCGCGAGCCAGGGCCGTTCCCCCCGTTGCTTATTGGAAAATGGTTGCCATGCGGAGTAGGAGGCGCGCCTGGAATACCTCCAAAGTACGCCAGAGCCTTGCAGAGCTGATCCACGATGAGCACAGGGTTGATGCTGCGCATGAGAGTAAGAAGACGAGCCTGCTGCGCCTTGATTTCATGGGGAGTGAGCTCTGGAGGAAACTCGGTGGGGGCCTGGACCTGCGGCGGCAGCGAACGAGCTTGAGAGGCTGCTTGAGCGGGTGCGGGAGATTGTTGCTCTGCCGGGGTGGGATGCCATTGAAGCTTGGTCGGCTTTACAGACTGATAACCATTCTTCCTGGCCAACTGAGCCGCGGCCGCCGTCTCTTCGCTCGTACGCTTCGCGGCAGCATCCCTCTCGGAGATACGCGCTCTCGCCAAGTCGACGTGCATGACGCCGAAGTTTCCAGATTTACTGTCGGTCTTACCAATCAGCTTGCTCGGGACGGGGTTTCTGATTCGGCCATCCGGGGCGTATTGGAAGGCTGAGGGATTCGAGGCATAATGTTCAGTCGCGTCTACGTGATGGGCATAAGCGAGCAGTCCGGGACGGTTCTCGGCGGCGATGACCTACCTCGACTTTGGCTTCGCGAGGGCTCGGCTAAGGAGACGGCAGCTGGGGTAGTAGAGGACTCAGTAGGAGCGCTCGCGCTGGTCGGCGTGTTATCGGGCTGCGCAGCATCTGCCGCGGCCGCTGTAGTTGGCCCATTCGGAAGGACTGCGGCAACTGCTACACGGGCGCATCAGCCACGGTCACGTTCACATCGACATTGAGGCAGGGACACGGACACGATGGAGCTGCTGCTGAGGCCATGGCGTCGTCCGCAAATATGCCGACCGAGAGCGCCGCGACGGCTACATGCCCTCCAGGCTTCGTCACTAGGAGGCAGTCGGCGTATGCGCACTGGCCAGGACCGGAGGAGTCTGAGCAGCTGTCATGTAGTTGTAGGCGGCATGCGTGAGCGATTGTTGAGTTGAGGCAGGTGAGCACGGCTATTAGGTAAGGATCGCGTCGCAATTCATCCCGCTGCTGGAGGGGCTATGCACAGGTTCCGTGCCGGGTGTTTTTGGGCGGCCTGGCCAATCATCGTACCGTTCGGCCTAGTCTTGGGCCTGTCACGCTAAAATCAACCCGATCGCCTCCACTCCAGCTTCTTGACTATAAACAATACCTCACGATGCCGCTATTGTTGAGGTCTATTCAATGCTGTATTTAGTATCCATGCCTTAACTAGTCTGGCACCGTCAGCTATTGATTCCTCTTGAGAATTGTGAACCTAGGTTTGCGATTAGGTTAATAATCGATTCCAATACCATGCATATTATCATCGAAGCCTCATTACACCAAGCACAGGGATAGCGTGTAGCGTAGGTAGTTTGTGCCGAAGAAGACATGCTCAACATTGCTTATACTTGTTGCAAACGATTCAATCGCAGTTTCAAGGTCCTCAATTACCTATCTTAATAAGTATTCTTGTGTCACGCACGCCTCAGTTCTTAAGCTTGACTTGCGATATAGCAAGGAGAGCATCCCAAACAGTCAGCAGCCTAATTCCCAATGAAGTTCGCTATGCGAACGTTTGCTATACCTAGGACGTCACGCACCTATTCTAGGCCAGTTTTCTGTTACTTATTGCCCTATCATAAGGTAGTAGCTAGGAGTTTCACTTCTTGGAAGCCAATGTGGTGAAGCAAGACACAACCACAGGCACGGCAGCCGCCTGCCAGCAGTGACTCCCGCACCCTTTCGTTTAATGGTAACACCTCACCTCACCTTCCTTCCTTCCTCACTCTACACTCTCTCTGCTTTGTATCCACCGCCGCAAACAACTTAAAAGGCAGGCATCTGCCGGTAGCCACTCCCTTACCTAAGGTACCTACCCTTCCGTTAGCAATACCTCGTCTCACCTTCCTTGCCACTCTCGCTCTACCTTTGCCTCTACTGAACGCACAGCGCACCTTCCCAATTCACAACCAGCCCCAAGCAATAAGATCACCATTGTCCTGGGATCGTCTGCCTTAATCTTTGGATCAAACTTTCGTCATGAAAACAGGACGCTGTTCTGGCGAAGGGGAGAACTGGCGCTCTGCCAGAGGCCGGAGAGAGAGTCCTCAGAAGAAACGGGAGCCAAGGCAAACAAAGGCTCGCTCTTGGCCGAAATCTACTGCCACTCCGTCGTTTTATTCGCAGTTGGAAGAACGACGACGACAAAAGGCTTCGGCCGAAGAGGACATGTACACTGGGTCACCTCCTATGGATCGAATGCTCGTTGATGTAAGTTACCTCTTGATAGCCACCTAAATCCATTGCACCAGCTCCTAATGTAAACACCAGTGCCGCCTTGTGATCCCAGGAAAACACATGCTACCTCAAGGCCTGGACCATCCAACAGCGTTCCGGGACGTCTGCAGAAGCAACAAAGTTTGGATCACTCGACTAGAATCAGAACCCAACATTATCCACATCCGTAGCGAAACAATGCTGGAGCTACAGAACGGTCTTGCCGCCGTAAACAGAGCTATCCGAGACATGCGATTGGAAAACGAGCACCAAAGTCCTCGGTTCCTAATCCAAAGCATCACCCGGGCCGCCCGAGACATGGCTCGCATTACGCTAGTGCTGAATGCACGGCCTTTCATCGCCAATGCTGCCCAGCCGCCCAACAACCAGAACATATTCCCTGAACCAATCCTGTCAGATCTCTGCGCGGATATCGGGTCTTCATTCGAAACGCTGAGGGTAGTAGGGTCTAGGCTGAAGATGTCCGTCAGGTTTGGCCAATTTATCGTGCGAGCCAAAAAGAGAGGCTTAACAGATCAAATATCGTATGATGATTTTCTCAGCTTGATGAATATGTATCCCCGTCGTGGAGGTGCTATATTTGAGCCCAGGTCAGTGGAAGCAGATGCTTTGCTGATGTGATTTCTCTGACGATTTGCAAGGAACTCCAACCCCCAACTCGCCAGACTTGCGGTTGAACGACTTGCCAGTGCGGAGATTGGCCTTTGCCAAAACCCACGAGAGGTTGAGTACAGTTGCACTCTGGAACTAGTGGCAAAGGACGGCATAGTGAACATAGGTGCCGCATCAGACCCAGCTGGACGCTTGCGACTTCTGGACGCGAACTGGGAGACAAAGGAGCATAGTCCACGTCTCAACTGGACTGTATCGGCTCCTGATATGTAAGTTCAAGGCATACATGCCATGTGAATGCCGCTAATGACACAATATGAACTAGGAAATTTGACTGGAACTTGAAAGTGCAGGCATGCACAATCGCTACCGACATCCCGGTGCATCTCCGAGGGCTCCTGAGATGTGTCAACATCAAATTGGAAAGTGATCTGGATAACGCGCTGAGAAGATTCGAGTTTCCTATTATCCGCCTCCAGCCCGCCACAGTAGCCAAAGAGACTGTTGATGTCACTCGATTGAAGATATCAGCAGTGCTACCCTTCCAAGATACGATGTACGTGGTCAGAGTCACCGTTACGCGGACTTGGATGGGATTCAATTCCGACGTCCAACCAGAGGACACTTGGGAAGTAGATTTTTATGGACTTCATTGGGATGAAACTATGAACTGCGTTAGTACAGAAGACCGGCGGAAGGATTGGGGCCAAGACTTTGCAAACATCTGGCCTGGGGAGGAACCGGATGTAAGCGTGAGGATTAGGCGCTTCTTACAAACTATCTTCAGAATCCAGCACGTCCTCAACGAGCTGGAATGAGCTAGGGATAGGCGAGGTTGAAGGATGAGGCTCTACTCGAAGGACGAACGACAACGCCGGCTTCTGAAGGATTGAGAAGACATGATATACCAAGCTCTGAATTCCAAGACGATGTTGCCAACGAGCTGCCAAATCATGCTTACGCCTCGCCTTGACTGGCCATGATTTTTTGTCTCAAAACTAGTGATTGATGAAACGTCAGTAGATGCCATCAAGCACGACGAGTGACTTCTGTACCTTCCTCGATTGTCCTCGCGTTGGTCTGTTTACGCTGGACGATCGCTTCCAGATCCTTTAAGTTGTCTGTGAGTTCTTGGACCTTGCCCTGGTAAAACTTCTCGGCAGACTTGAGCTTCTACAATGCCGTTCCGTCAGCCTCGGATGATGGATGGTGGAGGGAGCGGTCCGCGCTGACCATACCGACCTTTTCCACGAGGAAGCCCGTCCCCACGTCCACCAGCACTTTGTTCGTATCCGTCAAATCCCCTCGGACATATAAAGAGTTCGTCAGAGGAACCAAGACCGATGTTGCATCTAGCATAGTTTTAGCCAATGCGCGCGCCGTCTAATGTAATGGGAACCGTTGTCGCTTTCCGTCGTACCTGCGGGAGCGGCGGACCGCGACTGTACGCATCGGAGGCACTCGCGGAACTTGTTCTGGGCGCCGTGGAGCTGGGCGAAGGAAGACGTCAGGTGTTCGAGCTCCTCGTCGAGCTGCTTCTTGACTTGGGAGAGTTGTTGAGCATCGAGGCTCTCGAGATTGACTGCGAGACGGACAGAAGTGTCAGCAAGCTGTGTACGGAATAGGAGAATGAGTCGAGAAGGTCTTGTTTACCTGTTTCACGTCCTCCGGACATTGTTGGACGTCAATCGTTCTCTGGGCCTGGATGTGCAAGCTGGATGCTGAAGAGGAAGATTGTTGCCCCGCCATCATCGGTGTGCCGGCCTAGGTAAGTACCTGCCATCATTTTTAACGTGGGGTGACGACCTGAATGTCTACCATAAATGCACAACAGGTAGGTACTACTTTAGGCGGACCATAAATCGACCGATACGCAATTCTCTTAGAACATTATATCAAGTTAGTCTTTACTAGACGCGTTGTATTAGGTTGATAATTATACAAAAGTAGTATACAGAAACTATCGTACAAAGCCGACAGAGCTACCTGACTGTATTGATATTCTTACAACTTCGACAGCATGGCTTCCAACTGGTCCACCAGATTGTCAAGCTGAACCTCTTGCTTGATCCCCAAGGAGCGACATTGTACCTCGCACACTCCATTTTCTCGCCATGCCTTTCCTAGGATGACAAGGATGGGATAGCCCATGGTGTCAGCATCGCGGACTTTCCATCCAAACCTCTGCTTGCGATCATCCAGCACAACCTCTAGCCCGCTACCACGAGAGGTTGGACTACTGAGCGCGTCGTACAGGTCCAAGATTTCTTGAGTAACCCCGGAGCTAGACGTGGGAATGATGACAACTTCAAACGGTGCAATGGCCCGAGGCCACACAAGACCCCGCGAGTCGGCCATGTGTTCAGCAACTGCACCGAAGATTCGTGAAATCCCGATACCGTAGCAGCCCATCTGCACTAGCTCAGGGCTTCTGGGGCTGCTCGGTGATATGACGGCTGCGCCCAATGGCTTCGAATAGCGGGTACCGAGGTAGAATGTATGGCCTAACTCTAAGGCGCGATGCTTCCGCAGCTCACCGGCCTCGCATTTCGGGCATGCATCGCCGTCTTCTACTTGGAGAAGGTTCAGGCCCTGTCCAGACTCCGACTCGCT
Source organism: Stachybotrys chlorohalonatus IBT 40285 (assembly GCA_000732775.1). Lineage (NCBI taxonomy): Eukaryota > Fungi > Ascomycota > Sordariomycetes > Hypocreales > Stachybotryaceae > Stachybotrys > Stachybotrys chlorohalonatus. The sequence continues at coordinate 18,791 of KL660859.1, forward strand.
GATGATAGTCTGGATAGTGTTTGCATAATCGAACCCGTCGGGCAAAACCGGCAACGTATTCTGCAATGCCGCGAATGAAGGGGCCAATCTCGAGTCAACGACGTTGACCAGCCTGAGAGGATCGGAAGTTGTGTCTTGGGAATGCATGATCCCCTTCCACGAAGAGTCACTATTGCCAATAGTGGCATCAAGATCCGGAAGCACAGCCTTGACGGCGTGGATGTTGAGATTGCCACCTGCTGTCTGGGAACTCAGGTAGGGATACCATACGTTGATGAGCGTTTTGCGGTCCTTGGATACGAAGCGTCGGTAGTTGAAGTAAGAAGATGCAGTCTCAACGTCAGATGTATCTATACCAAGTGGAGGCGGCTTTCGAGTTTCAGCAACTTCATCATTTGCGATGTATCCGCACTGCCCGCACGTTGCGACGGTGTCTTCGCCACTAGCATCTGGTAGGTGGTATTCATGGCTATAGTTGCCGCCCATGTCACCAGAGCTGGCCTCCGCTACCAGCACAGGCAGCTTTAGATCGGCAAAGATGGCTCGGTAGGCGTCAGAAACATCGCGATACGTCTCTAGCGCAGAATCTTTAGAGATGTCGAATGTGTAAAGATCCTTCATCACAAATTCTCGAGATCGTAGCAAGCCCTGGCGAGGGCGTAGCTCGTCACGGTATTTGCGAGCTACAGTCCTGGTTAATGCAATTCATCCGACTATGGAAGGAGAGCCGAACTAATTTGATAGAGTCTCAAGGGAAGAGTCTTGTATGAGGTAAGGGTGCTCGCCACCAGTGTGGTGATTTCTTCCTCATGGGTGGGGGATAACATTAGAGGCGTATCCTTGCGGTCGGTGAATCGGAATAGCTTCGATGGTCAGCACGTGTAATGGCGGCATATTGGCATGGACGGACCTCTGAAGCAACTGAATCAAGTCGACCGCTTTTGCGCCAGAGCTCTTCCGAGGTGATGGTGGAAAGCTCAACGCGGGACGCTCCTTTAGGCACGACTTGGTCAGGAACCAGCAACACAGCGGTACGAGGCTGCTTTACCAATTGATTGCATATGTTTATCGACCAGCTTCTCAATCTTGTCCTGAACTCGAACGCCGAATGGAAGCAGTTGGAAGATTCCGGGTTGCGACTAAAGGCAACAGTCAGCTCCTGTTCTGTCCGCTTGGTGCTCGAACATACCTGGCGTATAAACCCTGCGCGGATGAGTTTCTCAAAGCCGGCTTCGCCATGCATTAGCACAAGGAACACGGTTCTGACTCGATCATGCCTTACATTCGCCCTCTGCAGCGGTTACCGCACCGGTTGGTGCCCATACCCTCGAGAGAGTGAACCGTGGCTGTCTGGTAGCTGCACGGGCAGTGTGCGAGAAGAGTCGAAGCTGCTTCACAGCCTGGGTCCAGCCCGAGACTGCTCTCCTGGGCATGATTCCCCTCGACCAGGGCATTTTGAAGTCACTCACGACTATATATGACGGTTCATTCCTATGGGAAAGAGCATGAGTTCTCAAGAGTGAGCACTCCTCTAATTGGTCCAATCCTGTGGTAGGTGAGGTGAAGGTAGAGTAGCATCTTCAAGCGCGTGGGCTCGGCGCTTCCCTAAGCAAGGTACCCTAGGCGCGACAAGCGCGTCCTAGCGGGGCTGATAAGGCCGATAAACCCCAACTCCAGAAAAAAGTTGCTTCCACAGGCAGGGCATACATTCTTACACCAATTCTCCTAATATCCCCAATAAGCCATGGCGAAGCCTCAGAAGAAGGGCAAGGGCCCTCGGGCCTCGAATGGGGTCCCCGGTCTTAACGAAAAATCTTTGCAGCAAACCACGTCTAAAATCGACAAAAAACTGGCATCCAACGACCACAAGCGCAAGAAGCCCCCCACCAATAACGTTCAGGAGCAGCAGACCAAGAGGCAGCGCAATTCCGGAGGTCCCTCACCCAAGAAGGGCCCGGGTATGTCAAGGGAGGAGCTTCTGGCCGAAATCGAGGCTCTGGGAGGTGATGAGCAGGATCTGGACCTCATCAACGAGGTGGACTCTTCCGATGAAGAATATACCAAAGAATCCAAGGTGCCCGTGGACAAGAAGCTCAAAGACGAACTGGCCGCCTTTTCGAAACAGCTAGGCCTTGCTGAGCATGCGCCGAGCGAAGCTAGCGAGGAGGAAGAGGAAGTGCAGGAAGGCGACGAAGATGAAGACGAGGAGGAGGAGGAGGAGGAGGAGGAGGAGGTGGAAGAGGAAGAGGCAGTGGAAGGCGAAGACGTCGCTGGTGGTGGGAAAATCGCCAACCTGGTTAGTCTCCATCATTCCGCAACGACATATCTGACAGCTGACCTTGTAGCCCAGACCTTCCAGCCACGAGCAGACTGGCACGTTACCAAAGTAGCCAAGCTGCCAGGCCCTACCACCGACGACCTGGGCCAGTTCATGGGCGCAGTCAACTCGCTGAAGCAGCACGCACAAACCCTTTTGGATGGAGATGCCGCCCGCTACAGGACCAGTGTCTTTGCGTCTTCCTCACACAAGTTCCTGTCCACAATCATGTCCTCGGGCACGCTTACCGACAAGATCTCGGCTCTCACATTGGCAGTTCAGGAATCGCCGGTACACAACATCCGCGCATATGACGCTTTGATGTCGCTGGCTTCGAAGAAAAGCCGTGCTCAGGCCATTGGCGCCATTGGTGCGCTGGTGGATTTGTTAGGGCCCGGCACAGTTCTCCCTCCGGATCGTCGCCTGCGAACTTTTCAAACCCAGCCCGGTCTTGTTGGAACCTTGCAGCGCAATTCGATCAAGTCGTGGAGTCCGCAACAGCCACTCCCAGGCAAGATAACAGAGGTCCACCTGATTCTATGGTTGTACGAGGACTGGCTGAAGGACACGTACTTCAAGATGATTCAGCTGCTCGAGTCGTGGTGCTCCGACGAGATTGAATACTCCCGCTCCAGGGCTCTCGACCTAGTCTATGGCCTACTCAAAGAAAAGCCTGAGCAAGAAGCTAACCTGATGAGGCTTCTGGTGAACAAACTTGGTGACCGAAGCCGAAAGATTGCCTCGCGCGCGTCCTATCTCTTGCTGCAGATCCAGAATCTGCATCCCGGCATGAAGCCCGTCATTGTCCGCACAGTCGAGCAAGAGATTCTCCTTCGTTCTGGACAGGATCACCGGACAAAATACTACGCCATCACCACACTGAATCAGACTATCCTAAGCAACAGGGAACCCGCGGTGGCAGAAGCCCTGGTCCGCATCTACTTCGACCTCTTTGTCACGATGCTCAAGACAGGTAACTTTGGTATGCCAACACAAGAGACAGACGCCCCCAAAGCTCCCGACCAGCCCAAAGGCAGGTACAAGGGTAAACGTGGGCCATCGACTGCTCCCGAGCAGGAGACGGAGACGGCCGACAAACTTGTATCGGCCATATTGACGGGTGTCAATCGTGCCGCGCCGTTTGTGGGTGCACAGGACGCAATGTAAGATAACGCTCATTAACTCTCTCTGTTCACTTTCTGACGATTAGCAGCATGGAGAACCACATCGATACCCTGTTCAAGATTGCCCACTCGGCCAACTTCAACACGGGTATACAATCGCTTCTACTAATTCAGCATCTCTCGTCTTCAAAAAACATGGCGAGCGATCGATTCTACCGGACCCTGTACGAATCCTTGCTGGACCCACGGCTGGTCACATCGTCCAAGCAAGCACTGTACTTGAATCTACTCCTCCGCGCGTTGAAGAACGATGTAGACGTGCGAAGGGTCAAAGCGTTTGCGAAACGAATGCTGCAGGTTGCGGGCATACACCACCCTCCATTTATTTGCGGTCTGCTTTACGTGCTATCGCAAATGAAAAACACATTCCCCGACTTGTCTACGCTCATTGACCAACCCGAGGAGACGATTTTCGACGACGATGAGCCGTCAGAGTCGCGGCCCGTATACGACGGACGCAAGAGGAATCCTGAACACAGCAACGCCCAGAGAAGCTGTCTATGGGAGCTGGTAAGCCATGGCTATATCTGTTATGATTCTCACTTTTTAACACTCTTTAGATCCCGGTGCTGGCTCACTATCACCCCTCGGTTCACGTATTAGCATCGACATTGCTGGACCACGAATCGGAAGCCAAAAAGCCTGATCTCGACAGTCATTCGCTAATCAGATTCCTGGACAAATTCGTTTACAGAAACCCCAAGGCAACAGACAGCTCGCGTGGCACATCGATTATGCAGCCTGTCAAGGCAGCCAAGGACTCTGGCGACATTTGGCTGGGTAGCAAACGCGCCAGCGCGGGAGCAGCGTCGGTCAACACGCCGGCGTTCTGGAATAAGAAAGCCCAAGACGTTGCGGCCGAGGATGTTTTCTTCCATGAGTACTTCCAGAATGTATCAAGAGAAGCCAAGGAGCCCAAGGAACCCTCACGGGCACCGGCGACCGGCGAGGAAGAGGAGGACGAGCAAGAGGATGAGATTTGGAAAGCGCTGGTCTCGGCTCAGCCAGACGTTGAGGCAGACGGTTCTGACCTGGGCTTCGACGATCTGGACGAGGATGACATGGCATCCGAGGACGGATCATCGCCGGCTATGTCCTTGGACGACTTGGACGATGATTTGAGCGAGGGAGATGAGCTAGACGGTTTAGTGCAGGTGGAAGGTGAAGAGGAGGAGGAGGAAGAGGGTGGCGAAGGTGAGGCGCCGGCTAAGGAAGGCAATGCACGTAAATCTAGGCGTCGGGCCCTCAAGGACCTACCTATGTTCGCATCGGTGGATGACTATGCGGAGCTGTTGGCGAAGGAGGAAGACATGTAAAGCCATTTAGCCGAGGTTCGACGAATAAAAGAGAGAAGAGTGTGAGCAATCAGCCGACGACTTGCCATGGTAAAGTGTAGACTCATTTAGGACGGGGTGATCCATATGAAAAAGCACAAACCGTGAGCAGCAAGGTCCTGGTCCTGATGCCGATTTCTTCAATCTTTGACAAAGGATGATCTCTGACTACTAGCACTGGTGATACGGCTCGACAGAGTCATCTTAATAATCCGAACGTTTATTACCAGAATTTTAAGGGGTATTGTTTGCTTAGTGTAAGGATACAATAGGAAAGGCACCGGATAAGCTCGCACGGCGATATCAAGGTGCCAGTAAGTTCGCGACAGGACCCTGAAAAAGCCGGACCTCGGCCCGGAGACCGCCTTGCAACCTGCCAGCGACCTCAAAATTTACACACCGGCCCATTTTGTCTACAAACCCGACTCCTACGAGCATCCGAGACTGCCAATGGTTTCTTTGCTCCTGCGCCGCCTCCTTTAGCATCACGGGCCGGGACTTGGGAGGCATGTTTGCGGGACTGAAAAGTGGCCGCGCTGCCCAGCGGCTGGGCCAGGCTGCGCGGCAGTCGTGGGTGGGAGCCGCGCAGCGCCGAGGCTACGCGACGGGAACGAATACTGGCAAGTCTCTCTCTTCTACGGCCGATACGACGTCTATGTCTACAAAGTCTTGGGATGGATGGAAGGATATCAGCTGACACGGACACTCTTTCCTTGGAGGGATACAGGCACGACAAGCGGAGGCTTCAGCAGAGCCGCCTCGCTGGCGGCGGTCGGCGTGGTGTCAGGCGGCTTGGGCGCAGCGGCGACGTGGCAGACGATGCGCAATAGCGGCATGGGCTTCTTCTCGGACGAGGAGAGCCTGACGCGGTTCACGCCGGGCGACGACGAGGCGCGGGCGGCCGAGCAGACCATCAACGCGCACCCGCTGGTGGCGGAGCTGCGGTCGCGGCCGGAGCTCAGCGAGTCGCGGCCGCACATGAAGATGCCGGCGTCTTACCGGGGGCGCAGCCTGACGGCGGGGGCGCTGCTGGGCCCGCGCAAGCTCGTGCTGCCGCCGTACATGTGGCTCGAGGAGGGCGGCAAGTCGCTCGTGTCGGTGACGTACGTGGGCGACGACCTGTGCGGGCACCCGGGCATCGTGCACGGCGGGCTGCTGGCGACGCTGCTGGACGAGGGGCTGGCGCGGTGCTGCTTCGGCGCGCTGCCGCACAACATCGCCGTCACGGCCAGCCTCAACATCGACTACCGCAAGCCCACGCCCGCCGGCAGCTTCGTCGTCCTGCGCGCCCGCACCGTCCGCGTCGAGGGCCGCAAGGCCTGGGTCAAGGGCCACCTCGAGCTGCTGGCGGCCCCGGGCGAAGAGCCCACCATCCTCGCCGAGGCGACGGGACTGTTTGTCTCGCCCAAGTACGCGGCTGTAAGATCCCTTGACCTCTTCTTCTTCTTCTTCTCTGCCCATGTGCAGCAGAGCATTGGATGATTTAGCTAACACTGGCGACTAGATGATGCCTCGCATCTCCTAGGACAAGACGGGGCCAAGCCCATGGCGTCTCTTTCCTCTTCCACCATCGCCGCCCAACAGCACGCCATTCGCCGTGTAGCAATAGGAGCTGGTGGCGCCTAGAGGGGTTTTACATCTATTCTTATTTAGACAAGATTTTTGCGACAGGATCAACGGAGCGGGCTGTTTAGACGGAAGATTTTCCAGTGTAAGGATAGACATTTTTTAGTTTTGTTTTTAGACACAGCCCTGTTCTGCTTCGAGAACACGGGACATTTTCCCTAATCTGTGCTGCCCAGCCGTGCCGTTATAAGGCTGTCTGTCTATTAATATTCGCTGTCAGAAAGCCTGCAATCCTTTGGCGCGCCGCATCGGAGGTTCTCTGTTTCAGCCCCCGCCCCAGCCAAGCCCATCCCGCAGCTTGGGAGGTAATTCAGCATGGTACTGGTAGCTGGAGGATTTTCGGCAAATGCCCACGGTGACATAGTTGGGGGCCAAAAAGGGAGGGGATGCTGGGCCAGGGCGACCAGGGGGTGGGCGAGACACGTTCGCTCCGCCCGCACGCCCACGGATAGAACCCGCAGCCTGGGCTCTTTCATGGCAGAATGATGGCGCGGGCTTGGGAACAATCAACGCGACGCCGCTTAGTAAGGCTCCCGATGTATGCTCGAGACCTGAAGCAGACGGGCACACAGGGCTCGCAGGGCTCGCAGGGCAGAAGCAACAGTGAGATAGACTAATAATTTAGTGTAATACGGCGCCTTTCCTGCTGCGGTGGTTGGCCCGTCTTACGCAGGGTTTTGTATATAGACGGGCTGCCCTCCCACCCCCCACCAACGGCTCCGATTTGCTCATCATCACCACCGGCTTCAGTCTTTTATTTTTTCCCCCCCAACGTGTCAGTGACATTGCGGATTTTTGTCTCTTTATACTCTCCTCACCCGTCTCCCTAACTTATATACTTATTCTTTCTTCCATCAGTCCAACTTATAAATCACAATGGCTACGTGAGTATTCCCCAGGGTCGTCTGAACCCCTCTTCCTGCCCCTCCCCCCTCCATCGTGAAAATATCAGGCCTCTGCGACTGTTTCCTACGGCACTGCGTAATACCCGCTTCGTACTTGGTGATGGCTTCAAGCTCAGCCTCAGAAATATACTACAACATGCGCATTCTTCCAATGGCAACCTGCATCGCCTAGCCATGCACGTGCTAACACGCCGCAGCAACATCTACTGGCACCCCTCCCTCTCCCGCAAGGAGCGCAATGAGCTCCGCGGCCAGCGCGGCCTCACCATCTGGATGACGGGCCTGTCCGGCTCCGGCAAGTCTACCGTCGCCACAGCCCTCGAGCAGCACCTGCTGCACCTCGGCGTCTCCGCCTACCGCCTCGACGGCGACAACGTTCGCTTCGGCCTCAACAAGGACCTTGGCTTCTCCGACAAGGACCGCAACGAGAACATCCGCCGCATATCAGAGGTCAGTCCCCTACCCTAAAACGTCTCAGCAGAGGAATCGCTGTGGCTGACACCGTGCTGCAGGTGGCCAAGCTCTTCGCCGACGCCTCCACCATCGCCATCACCTCCTTCATCTCCCCCTTCCGCGCCGACCGCGACCTCGCCCGCAAACTGCACGCCCAGACCCAGGGCGACGACGAGAGCATCCCCTTCGTCGAGGTCCACGTCGACGTGCCCCTCGAGGTCGCCGAGCAGCGCGACCCCAAGGGCCTCTACAAGAAGGCCCGCGCCGGCCAAATCAAGGACTTCACCGGCATCGACTCGCCCTATGAGGCCCCCGCCAACCCGGAGCTCACCATCCCCACCCACGAGCTCAGCGTCGAGCAGTCCGTCGCTCGCATCGTCGAGTGGCTCGTCGAGAAGGGCTACCTCAAGCTCGACAAGACTGCTTAAACGCCGCCGCCAACTTCATCGGGAAAAGTTATCTGCGTGCGTGGTGATCACGTAATTGATTGTAATTCGAGTCTAGCCGCGTTTGTTACCTGCCATGCCATGGGTCGACCCGCCCTGCTGGCCTTGTTTGCCGGTTCATGATATATAGGATGTTAGAGGATAGAATACAGGCGTCAACGCGAAATTGTCTTGTCTCGTACTCTGGTCGCCACCTGCCATTATGGGAACTCAATCTCGTAGTAGACGTATGCAGTGTACTCGTTTCCTTCGCCCGTCATCATGCCGGCCGCCGCCATCTCCGAACTCATTGCAGCGTCGTCCTTGGTTACCCGACCCCGCTTGTCCCGGCCAAAGGCGTTGCCTCCAAGGTATGAGTAGTTGGAGTCCAGCGCTGTCTTGACCTTGGGTGCCAGCTTCGACGTAGTCTACCCAGTGTTAGTTGTGCTCTTGAACGTATCCGTGCCCGTCCGAACATACCTTGACCAGAGCCGTTACATACTCAAGCGGCAACCCGTAGCGCAGCACCGCCTCAACGAATACCCGCAGCGTCAGGACGTGGATCCAGATCATAACGCTTTCGCTCCAGCCGGTGCGCCCCATACGCAGTGCCTCTCCACATACTTTGCGTTCCTCGTTGGTGACCTTATCCAGCTCTCGCTGTTCCTCTTCCTTGTTGCCCTCGACGTACTTGTACTGGCGCGGCGTCCACTTCTGCTCTCGGCACTTGTTCAGGAACTCGCCGCTGTGCTTCTTAAATGTTGCAACAGCGAAGAGGACATACTCCTCGTCCTTTGCAACCTCAACCGAAGAACGGGGTACCACCATCGGCGCCAGCGTCTCGTAACTCTTGAGGAAGTCTTTCTTCGAGTTTGCTGGCACCACAATGAGATGAGTCTCGATGTATTCGGAGTCCTGGACGAGAACGGCGGGGTCCACGATAGGAGCCAATGACTTGGTGGTGAGGTTACCACTACAACACCCCCATTAGGCAAAAACATACACAAAGATAGGCAGACAATTGTGATTGCTTACGTCTGCCGCCGTTGTAGGGCCGCCAGGTTTGTCTTTACCGAGTTGTACTGGTTGAACTTGGTCTTGACATCATTGTCAACATTGACAAGCTCCTATAAACCTGTCAGCAGGTGCTCTTCTGAATATTCACAGGCATGCCCACCTTCTGAAGAGTGCCAATGAGCTCGGCCAAGGACTTGTCCGCTCGATATCGAATCTTGTTCCAGCTGAAGTTGCTAAGGTACTGATCCGTTGGCTCTGCAAGCGAATTAGCCTCACAACCTATTCCCTTTCCACACGATATGCCGCGCACTGCCCCGCAGGAACCAACTAACTGTCATTGACCATTTTGTATTGTGCGAGGCGGTCCTCATCGTTGGACAGAATCGTGCGCAGGGAGTCCGAGACCTTGGCGACGACGGCTTCGCAGTTGGACTCGAGCTTGGCCAAGTCGTCGGCCTGCTGAACTAGAGCATCCAGAGTGCCGATCTTGAAGTCCGGGATATTGAAGGGCAGCACGGTCCCATTGTCGGAGGATATTGTGGCTTTCAGAGATGACAAGGCATCGTCGCGGTCGCTCGAGTCGAATCCGCTGAGGGGCAGCGACAACAATGAGTATTTGGTGGACATGACGGACGGGGAGATGACGTTGCTGGAGGCGTAGGCGGAGAAGAGTCCTAAGAATACAATGAGGAGGAGTTCAAGGATCGGACAATGTGGGAGAGGGAGCCTGTAGATACGGTGACTGGGACGTACGGTGATGCCGAGGTGAGGCCGCTGAGAGCACCGTCTACTGGCAGCTAGTTGATGGTGTTGCTAGACTTCAGTGCATGCTAGAGAGTAGGATCAAGCTGCTGTACAGCCAAGCTGTTGCTGTTCCGCCGATTACTGTGGGGTTCACCAGGTACGTGCAAGTATTTGGCGAGTGGCTGGAGATTGATTCAGCCACATGCAAGTGACGGCATCGCAATCCTCTAGCGAGGCCTATGCACTTAAAGAGGCCAACGTTCGTCGCGTCTTCTCGACGCGTTAATGGAACATCGAATTTGAGTGCGTTGCATGTTAACTATCGGGCCTTGGTAGCCACTCGACGACTCAATGCCTTCCGTGTCGCCAGTAGCCCAGGCCTCGGAGCCGCTGCGAAGACGAAAGAAAGTCATTTCGGGTGTATCCCGCGAGGACTCGGACGATGAGCTGGGCAGCGACGACCTGCCCTGGGAACTCATATACAACGCCGCCGAGCCCGAACGCAGCGATGCCGAGGGGGATCGCAAACGACGAAAGGTCACGGGGAAGAACATAGTAGGCGCCCGTTTGGGAAACTTTGAGTGTCGAGTGGGCGACTGCGTCTTGCTGAAAGCCGAAGGGTCCAACGAGGCGTGGGTTGCCATCATTTGTGAATTTCTGGAGGATGAAGAAGATGGGGAGAAGACTGCCAACTTCATGTGGTTCTCTACGGAGAGGGAGGTTCGAAACAAGGAGCGGAAACGCGGCGACTCTTACTGGGTAGGCCACGTCCGGTGCAGACCGTCCTCAGCTGTGCTGATACTCAACTAGAACGAACTCTACATCTGTCCCTCATGGGACGTCAACCCGCTGGCTTCCATCAACGGCAAGGCCAGAGTCATGTCGATGGAGGCATTCCTCGCCGAGTACCCCTCGGGCAAGATCCCGCGCCAGTCCCCAGACTACGGCAAGACGTTCGTCTGCCGAAGGGCATGCAACACTCGAACGGCCACGTACACGGACGAGTTTGTGTGGGAAGACGTCTACCGCGGCGGAGGAGATGTCTTTGGCCTGATACAGATGGTCAAGGAGGGCACCAAGGCGACGCGTCGCCGCCGTGCGCGGAGTCGCTCTCCTACCGACGCTGCGTACCAGCCCCCGCAAACGCCTACCAAGACGGGCAGAGGCGCGGCGGCTACACCGCAGTCCAGACGGAGCCAAGCAGAGCCGGGCTCCCGGTCGGCGAAAAGGTAGGCTACCTCGTGGTTGAGGACCGATTGCATTAGCTGATGATAGACCAGGGGTGCGAGCAGGAGGCTCGAGTTTACTCCATTGGCAATGCGGAAGCTCTCCCCCAGCAACATCCAGTCCTCGCCCTTCCAGGTCGCCCGGTCCCGTCTTCACGTATCCTCCGTACCCGATAGCCTGCCCTGCCGCGAGGGCGAGTTCTCTCTTGTTTACTCGCACCTCGAAGCCGCCATCTCTGACGGAACCGGAAACTGCATCTACATCTCGGGCACACCGGGCACAGGCAAAACGGCCACCGTTCGGGAAGTCATCGCTCGGTTGGAGGAATCGGTTCAATCCGAGGAACTGGACGACTTCATCTTTGTCGAGATCAACGGCATGAAAATCACGGACCCTCATCAATCCTATACCCTGCTCTGGGAGGCCCTCAAGGGCCAGCGAGCAAGCCCAAGCCAGGCCCTCGACCTCCTCGAGCGGGAATTCAGCAACCCCAGTCCACGTCGAATCCCCTGTGTCGTGCTGATGGACGAGCTCGACCAGCTGGTGACGAAGAACCAAGCAGTCATGTACAATTTCTTCAACTGGCCAACGCTACGGCATAGTCGCCTCATCGTACTAGCAGTCGCAAACACCATGGATTTGCCCGAACGTACACTGAGCAACAAGATTAGCAGCCGATTAGGTACGTCCACTCTATTCATGTTCCGCCATGTTCTACCAGTACATTAACCTCAGCTCGTAGGCCTAACACGCATCACCTTCCCCGGCTACAATCATGAGCAGCTCATGAAAATCATACAGTCGCGTCTGGAAGGCGTCCCCGGAAACGTCGTAGACCCCGACGCCATCCAGTTTGCCAGCCGAAAAGTCGCCGCCGTGAGCGGAGATGCCAGGAGAGCACTCGACATTTGCCGACGGGCTGTCGAGCTGGCGGAGAATGACTACCAGGGCGACCCGGCCACGCCGAGTAAACGAAACCCCGGCGCAGACGCCGAGAACGCAGCCCGGGGCGGAAGAGTCACCATTGCCACCATCAAAAAGGCCATCAACGAGGCCACTTCAAACCCTATCCAGCAACACCTCCGTGGCTTACCGCTCATGTCCAAGCTCCTCATGGCCGCGCTGCTGCTGAGGACGCGGAGGACGGGGTTGGCAGAGACCACGTTTGGTGACACGCTGGATGAGCTGCAGCGCGCCTCGGCCCACGTCCCATCGTCGAACCCCGGCATGACCCAGATCCTGTCCAATGTGTCCAAGACGCCGCAGGGGAACGGTGCGCGCCACGCGGGCAGACCACACCATGTGCATGCCGCGGCGCTCGAACTCGTTGCCGCCGGCCTCATCAACTTGGAGGCCCAGCGCGCCGAAAGATCCAGCAAGCTACGGCTGGCCATCGCCGATGATGAGGTGAAGATGGCTCTCCGGGACGATGCGGATCTCAAAGCCCTGGGGGTTGGTGTTCAATATATGTAATTATAGTGTCCTGGCCCGTGTTCCGTCCATAGCGATCATGTATTTAGAATTTGCGTTGACCCAGATTCGGCTTCCACTGCACAGGATGGGTCTCGGCCGATGCCTTTTCATCCTCCTTCCATATCTTGACTAGAAAGGATTGGTCAGTGATTGCTGGTTTGGGGGGTTTGACATGCAACATACTCGTCTTGTCTGCCTCGCCTACAATAAGACGCATGCCTGAACGGTCAAACGTTGAGCTCATGATGCCTGCTTCGGCGTCCAGCGAGCCCGGCTGCGCTGTTGTGTCGAGTGACTGAAATCTATATCCCGTCTTCCAATCCCAGAAACTCATGGACCCATTGTCGCCTGTATAATCATCAGCATCAAATTCTCCAAAACGGAACAGGCGAACACGTACCTCCCGAGAAGAAGACGTTGTTCTGGTTCACACTAAGACTGTTGATGATGGCATTGTGCCCGTCGAAGTTCTGCATGAAGGCACCCTCGGGACACTTCCACTGCTTGATGCTACCGGTGCTCGCACTTGCAAACGTAAACTCGTTGGGGTGGGTTGCCAGCGCTCGCACGCCTTTTTTGTGATGGGTGAGGACGCCCATGGTCTTTCCTGCAGCAAGATCCCACAGCCGCACGGTGGAATCCAGCGAGCCAGTGATGACTTGGGGGTCGGCCTCTTGGCACTTGAGATCGGAGACGGTCTGCGTGTGCCCGGAGAGGACGTGGATGTTGTTTCTCGTTCGCATGTCCCAGACACGAGCCACACCGTCGCGACCTCCGGTGACGAGCACGTCGAGCGTCGGGTGCAGGGCCAGGGTGTACACGCCGCTGAGGTGACCGTGGTAGTGCCGAATGACCTTGTTCGTCTCGAGGTCCCAGCACTTGACCATCTTATCCTCGCCGCAGGAGAACAAGTACGGGTGCCGTGAGGAGACGGCGAGGCCACGGACGGTGCTGATGTGGCCGGTCAGTGTGAGCTTCAGAGAGCCGCTGGCGAGATCCCAGATCTTGATGGTGCGATCGCCGGCGCCGCTAGCAAACCACTTGTTGCCCGGCTCGACGGCCAAGCTGCGCACCCAGCCGAGGTGGCCCGAGATGACGCGCATCAGCTTCCAAGGGGGGTGCCATTCGGGCCTGACCTGCTGAAGCTTGGGTAGTCCGCGTGTCGTGAGGTCCATGCTCGTCTTTGGGTTCGCGCCCGCAGCCGACATCTCGTCCGCACCCTGCGAGGGCGCCGACGCTGCAGCACCCGCAGGGGATGCACCGGCAGGCCCTTCAAGAAGCTTCTGCGCCGGGCGCGGCGGCCCCGGCCGACCTGCTGCTGCTGCTTTCCTCGCCGGCTTAGCCCCGGGCTGTTTGGCGGCGATGACGGGCGGGAGGGTCTCGACGTCGGCGTACTCGGCGGCGAAGCGACGCTTCATGATGGGCTCCTGGAGCGCGTCGTCGACCTTCTGGCGCTTGCCGCTGGGGCGTTCGGCAGCGCGCGAGTAGGCCTGCCTCGTGGCGGCGGCGTTCTGCGACACGAGCGCGGCGAGCGGCGCCGCGTCGGGTGAGGGCTGGGCTACGGCGGCCATGGGGTGCTGGCTGATGCTGGTGTCTGAGGAGGGAAAAGTTGAAGATTGCACGACGGCAGATCTGCATACAGAGAGCTAGTGTGGCGTAAGGTGTGGCTTGTGCGCTACGCTCGCCTGTACAGTGCGGTACCTTGCCTTGTTGTGGGGTTGTGCAATGACAACGCTTCGGCTTCATGGGTTCACTGTTGAACAAGCCGGCTTTTAACTCCCATCGTGAGCTGTCTTGGAAACAAATTTCCTTTGGTGAGATACGGCCAACACTGTAGAAACTTTGGCTTCTCTTGATGAATAGCACCATGACTAGTGATAGCGATCCCTATCCACTGCATAAAGCAGCCCGCGAAGGCAATGGTGAGAGCATACATGCATTCGCTCGTTCGTTCCAGCTAACCAAGAACAGTTTCCGTCGCAGAGGCCCTCTTAAAGGTATCGTCATAAACCAGCAACGAGATATTGCATGCGTAATGGCTGATGATCCGGCACCCAGAACGACCCCAAATTGTCCAGCAAGAAGGATGACGACGGCCGGTATGCCATCCACTGGGCGGCATCCTCCAACAACCTCGACATCGTACTACTGCTCTCAAACCAACGCAATTTTGATGCGGATGTCCAAGTAAGATCTGAGACAGACTACTTTGCAGAAACCCCACGGCTCACATGGCTAGGATGGCAGCGGGTGGACGCCGCTCATGATCTCGGCCAGTGTGCCAGACAGTGAGGCTGTCTTGAAGTTACTCCTCCAAAAGGACGCTGATGTCAATGCAAAAAGTGAGAGCCCGGCAGCCTCACACTCATATTTACCTTGAACTAATCATCTCGTCGACAGATTCAGCTGGCCAGGTACTCGGACCACCCATCCCCCCGTCTCCAACCCTTCCCGCGCATAATGCTAACAAGCTGACAGACAGCCCTCCATTTTGTTGCCTCCAAGAAGAACTTGGACGTCGCCCGCCTGCTGATCAACGCCACGCCCCCGGCGTCGACAAGAGTTCGCGACCGCCGTGGCCAGTACCCCATCCACCGCGCCGCCGCCGTGGGCTCCGTGCCCATGGTGCAGCTTCTCCTCAAGAACAGGAGCCCGCTCAACGCCACGGACAATGAGGGCTACACGCCCCTCCACCACGCCATAGCAGAAGGACACGGTACGTCATGCACCAACCTACGCGTACTCCTCCTCGGCCTTGGTTTCACTGCTGACCGTGGCCCCTGCACCAGGGGATACTGCCGTCGTTTTGCTGAAGGAGGGTGCCGACCACACCCTGAAAAACAGCGAGGACATACTGCCTCTGGACTTGGCACCAGATAAAGAGGTACGCGTCTTGCGCAGCTGCTTTCCGGGTGAGCTTGTATTGACAATATCGTACAGGTACGTCGGTACATAATCCAGGGCGCCGAGAGAGAAGGGGTCGAGCTGTGAAATGCCAGGGTAGAAAGGGCTGTGGAAGAATAGAATAGTCTTTCAATTCTTGGGCCGCCTACTTTACAGTCCGCTCCACGAGCTCTCGGTACATGGCCTTCACATCCTGCACGTCCGCCTTGAGCTCGTCGACCAGTTCGCTCTTCTCCCCTAATAGCTCCAGCGTCGTCTGGTATCTCTCGTTGAGGTTCGCCACCTCCTGCTCGAGCTCGCGCACCCGTGATGGCGCCGCCTTGGCCGTCTCCAGCTCCTTCATCAGGCCCACCATGTCCGCCCGCGCCTCGTCCCGCTGGCTCTGCACCCGGGCCATCTCCTCCTTGGCCGCCACCTTCTCCGCCTCGAGCCTCCGTATTGCCGCGCTCATCCGCTCCACCAGCTGCACCGACGGGCCCGCCGCCACTGTCGATACGGAGATCATGTCCTGCGCGACTTGACGCGGGGACGCCAGGTACGGCTCCTCGCCGGCTTCGTCTCGGTCCACCGCAGGCGGCGAGGGCCCTGTTGGGTGTTCGCTGGGGCTTTCGAAAGGTAAGAATGGTGACGGCGGTGGGTTGAAGGACGAGGAGTTGGCAATCGAACGGGTCAGGGGCTGTGTCGAGAGACGTCGCCCAAGACCCAATGACATGACTTCAGCAGCGGCGTCCGGGATGCTCCCCGGCGTAGGGGCTCGTCGTGGCCTACTGATGGGTACAGGAAGGCCGTTGAAGTCGCCGCTAAAGGTTCGTGCGATAGGGAAGAAGGGCGAGGCCGGCCGGCTCTGGCTTCTGTGCGTAGCCCCGGCCACTTCTTCGGCCCACTGCCTCCTTTCCGCTTCCACCATGTCCTCCCTGCTCACCGAGCGCTTCTGTTTCTCAAGAGCCGCCCGTGTCTCCTGGAGGCTGGTTTCGGTAGCCTTGGCCGCGGTTTGCACGGCTGTCAGCTGTTCCCTACAAGACTCCACCTCCTGCCGCGCGGCTGCAAGGTCCGTCTGCAGATCTTGAACTTGCTCCTCCAAATGCCTGCATCTGCTAGCCTGTGTGATGCATTAGTATGCGCAAAGACTTCTCGTGGATGCTAGGACCTACCGATTCGCGCGCCTTCTTGCGCATCTCCGATTCTCGACGCTGGGCCTCGTCCCTCTCCTTTTCGAGATTCGTCAGCTTGGCCAACAGTGAAGCCTCGATGCCCTGCCAGTTCTCGCTTGCCGTGCTGTACTGCGTTTGCAGCGTCTCCATCTGGCGCAGCAGTTTAACCTGAGCCTCGCCGCCCGACCCCGACGACGCCTCCTCGGCCGCTATCCTCATGGCCTCGAGCTTGCTTTCCAGCTGACGAAGCTCCAGCTTCAGCTCTGACTCCACGCCCCGGCCTCGCACCAGCGCGCGGTCCAGCTTTTCTCGTAGCTCCACGGCTTCTTGGCGGGATTTCTCGGCCTGGAGATCCTTTTCCGAACGAAGCGTCGCCATGGCATCCTCGAGCTGTTTCTGCTTGTCGCTTTCGGCTGCCAGGGCCCTTTTCAGGGCCTCCGCGCTGGCACTCTCGGCTTGCGCTGCCTTGGATTTCCACTCTTGCTCTAGCCGACGTAGTGATTCGTCCTTGCTGCCAACCTCCCTCTTCAGGGCGTCAATCTCCTTTTGCAGGCCGGCCGTCGCCCGGCGTGCCTCTACCTGGATCTTTTCCTTCTCCTCGGCACCACCGAGACGGCTGCGCAGCGCTTCCGCATCCAAGACAGCCTTGTCTTTTTCCTTTCTTGACTCTTCTGCTGCCTTTTCGGCGTCGACAACTTGTTGGCGCAGCTTCTTCAGCATGGTCCGATATTTTTGCTCCGTGCTTGAAAGACGCTGTCCTTCTTCCATGAGGAGGGCTATGCGCTCATCCTTTTCAGCCAACTTTCGTTCTGCGCTGCCCGACGGTGCTGAAGATGCGGCTTTCTTGGCAGCATCAGCAGCATTCTTGGATAGGTATTGCAGCTTAGCTTGGAGCGTATCTATTCTCTCCGTATACTCCTGGATCTCCTCCTGCTGCTGTGCTCTTAGCTCCTCCAGCTCCTGTGTGAGCTTGAAGACGTCAGTTGTGGCCTCGGGGACTTCCTGGGGTGTCGTGTCTGGTGGTGGTTGTACGGCAACTGGAATCGGCTGGGATGCTGCCTCATCTTGCTGCGCTTCTGGCTCTGCCACATCCTTTACTTCCTGTATTTCTGGCTCAGGTTCTATTTTCGTGTCTGTACTCCCCGTATCTTGTATCGGTGCGTCCTTGACTTCCGTAGGATCCGGAGAATCGATTGGTGTTGGCTTCGATGCTTCCGTGTTGTCCGCAACTGATGTGCCCTCTGTAATCGGTGTGCCGGGCATGCTGGTGTCTGCCGGAGCAGCGTCTTCCTGGTCGGGCGCACCTCCTGTTGCCACGTCGAGCTTGTCCGTAGATTGCTTGTCGAGAGACGGTCTTTCCATCGAGGGGCGGTCCGCCGAGCTTCGACTGGCCTGGTCAATTGAGCTCCGGGGAGAGGCAGCACCGCTTTGGGCGGCCTTTGCTGCCATGGCCTTGGCCAGCCGTGCCTGTAGTCGGTCGTTTGTGCGGTTGCTCGAGGATGTTCGCGAATTGGCTGCATACGATTATAAGCTGAGGGTTCCCGACGCATTACGGACGGGCCCGCGTAAGGGTTTACCTGTGCTGGGCTTGGCCACTGCTGGCGGAGTGCCAGTCGTCTTCCTCTGGCTCTGTGCATGGGCAGCGGCGGCAGCTTCCTCGGCCTCCCCAAGCATGTTGTCAAGCCTCGACTCGACGCCGGCGACGGCCTGCGACAGGAAGGACCCCCATCGGGACGACGACGCCGACGAGGACGACGGCTTCCCAGGCGCAGCCATGATGCAACTTTGCAGCTGTTAGGGCTGCGCGCGCGCGTCTCTCGCCAGTGGGAACGTTGGAAGTTTGCGAAATACGTGACGGGTAAAATCGAGACACGGCACCCTGGTGGACCACATGGCGTGGATGGGGACTTGGATACGAGCCTCAGCGGTCCCAGCGTAGCGCAAGCGCGTGGGGGCAGCGGCAGGCTTACGGCGCTGATTAAAACACGGAAATCCGGCGCCCGGGCTGACAGAATGACGACGCACTCGAGTCTAGTTGAAACATTGGACTTTTCCCCCTCAACATTGGTATGCAGGCTGTGTCCTAGATATGCATGTTGTTAATGGGGTGCTGCGACTTGCACAAGGGCGGCTTAGCGCTACCGAGCCGGTAGAGGCACCGAATGCTCCAGGACCAGACTTATTCTGCACCATCTGTAACCACGTGTCGATATGTTTCAAAGCCATCGGCGGCTATCTCGGGCAGCAGCCGTACTACGCGGCCACGGGGATGGTCTCTTTATTCAGGCTCTTTGGGCGACCCGGTCCGGCCGTTTCCTACTCCTCGCCGCTTTGTCTATCGGTCTTCCTCTTTGGCTTCTAGATCCCTAGACTAGTTTGGCGGCAGCGTCTGCAACACACATCAACTTACGCCTCCGATGCTCATATGCCACGAGGTCTTAGCGGATCAGTAGATGAAGGCCCATCAGGATGCTTCATCGGCGCCCAAGGAGAACTCCGCTTTAGTACCCTCGAGTCTCCCAGAGACGCTTCCCTGGGAGGTCTTTTCCGGTTGTTTCGATATCCTTGGCGAAGTTGGGCTCAGCGTTTCCGGAACCAGTCGTTGCGGCTGTCGTTGAGATTGCCCTCGATGCCATAGTCGAAATCCTCGAGCCGCATGCCTGTCTAGCCCAAGCTTACGGTTTACGTTCTGATCTTTTCGTAGCCTGACCAATTATCTATAGTGTTTCCTACCCCATGTGCACAGCATGTCGCACGGCAGTCATTGGCAGTAATGAATATCAAACGTTGTATTACCAACAGAGTAGTATAGACCATGGGGAGAAGCTTATTCGGCGATCTCTTGCATGCGCAACATGCCACAAGTCAGTCAAACAGCTGCGTGGGGCCCATGCCTGGCAGTCGGTGTCCCGGGTTCATCCTTCATCTCAAGTCCCTCCGTATGAACCACAATCGCAATGCATGGCCCCATGTCCATCGAGCATGGCCGTAGCAACTTGAGAATATCGAGGGATTACCAGAGTGCTTGACGACATACCGCGTTGGGCAGAATCTCATGCACTACCGGGTAGTGCGAAGAATCGACAGAAGTAAACGCTCGTCAGGGAAGAAGCTCTGCCGTCTATCACCACATGTTGAATTGACCTTCAAGTTGCTCGCTTCAGACGCAAACAGGCAAAAAGCGACCTCGTCCGTGCGGGCTGCACGGCGTTCTTGTCAAGACACCAAAAAATGCATCCGAATGTCGTTGGAAAGGCAAAAATAGGACGACAAAGACAAGATTCGAACTTGCGAGGGCGAACCCATAACATTACTCGACGATTCAAGTGTTACGCCTTAACCACTCGGCCACTTTGTCAGTAACTGGCTTTGCTTTATTTTTACTTATATAGTACATTCATGCACGTGGATCAGTTAGCGCCTTGAAAGTGGCTGGTTCGTCCTAAGCACGGGCGGGAAGGGGGCGCAGCCGTTCTTAAACCACCATCGTTGTGACAAGTACCCTACCTACCATTGCCATAGAACCCAACAACTGTGAGACACAGCGACCGGCTCTTCCCCTTTTACCCTTGACGTGACTCAAGGGGGTTAATAACCGTATGTCAGAGTGAAGGAATGTAACATGCAGTTCGTCTGTACAAACGCCGCTTCACCATTGATTCTAGTACACTTAGACCATCTAGACTGGCTAGCAACCTCGCATCACTGCGAGGTACTCAAGGCAATTTGGAAGCAAGAGAAAAACAACGAAATAGCAGCATCAGGAACTTATCCGTCTATCAAGAAAAGCTTGTACTGCGGTACGATTCCTGATGCTGTCTGATGTTAAAACTTGTGCCACCCCCACCCCCCCAACCTCAGCATACCCCCTTTTCATAGAATAGCTGATCAGCTATATCGGATCTAATTTGACATTCTTTCGTCAGAGAAAATAGAAAAAGAAGACGAAATAGATGAAGGAGAAAATGATGACGAGAAACCCGCTGCGATAGGGCCGACAGAACTGGACTTGTCTGCCTTGTGCATTCCTAAAGTCCAGATACAAGGAGCACATGACTGGGGAGTTCAATGGGTCCATGCTTCTTTCAGCATAGGAAACTCGATGACACGCCCCTCCTGTTGACAACACCTTGGATTGTTCTGTCAACTTGCTTGACCACGTACTTGGTCCAACGCTACAGTCATCACCAACACTGTGTAGTGATTCGGTCAAAACGCCTGGCCGTTCGGGAAGCGCCACTGTTTCCTCTGCCTTAAAGGCACATCGAGACGTTGGTTACAACCGCAGCCTTGGCACGTTCACCGCAGAATGTATCTTCTTCACGAGGGCTTGGTCTTGTATTTTCTGTTAGTAGCCACACGCTATATAAATTCTTGGGCTACAGTAGGCTCTGACGGTGTTACTTGTGGATAGTGTTGGCTACAGAATCCCACCCGCGTAGATGAAAGAATAAAAATAAATAAGTAAAATCGCTCCTACTCTTTGACCTTGTGTCAAGCAAAGGGGGGGATAAGCACTCGGAGCACGTCGATGTCCTCATCGGAGAAGGGCACAAGTACTAAAATCAACTAGCCGCATACATGGGGTGTAAACGGGCTCAACAAGCTTGCCATTGAATACCTGGTGGACCAACTTGCGCATATGATAGGCATTGTGAATCAGAAGGAGGATTGCCCTCCAGCTAGGTAATGTTTCGTAATACTTCGTAGCAAGGCCACATTAAATTCCTATATGGTGGAATACAACACATCATAACCTCAAGTGCATGATACTAAGTGTACAGAAAGGATGTTACCTGGCGCTTCGTTCACAACCAAAATAATACAGGAGAAATGTTCATACCGACTGGGGCCCACCTCATCCTGGACAAGTCAAATGTTCTTTTGTTTTACATCTCAGACTGCAGGTGGCGCCTTAGCCACTCATCCATGCAGTAGCTTGCCTGGCCCCATACGTGGTGGCAAGGCGCAAACCAGTTGAGCCCATAGGAAAGTAGCTGACCAGATACCAGGCGAGACAAGCCAGCTGGATTAGGGCCGCAAATAAGGTGAGGATAGTGCTGTGAAGCTGTTGGGCATTAGCGCAGTCCAAGCAGTCTCCTGCGATGGCGAAACTCACTTTCAAGGCAAAGACCAAAGTCAGGGCGATGGAGCCGAAGTATGCGGTCGTAAAGGGCAACCTGGGCGTCGAGAGCAGGTGGTATACGTAGTTCATAGGACCCATGACCGCCGCAAAGGACGCCAAGAACAGCATCGAGCCGACAGACCACCTTCGGGCTATTAGTTCCGGGCGTGACAAGACGGTTTGTGCCATGAGGATAGGGGTGCGTAGAAATACGAAGGGGCATGCGCAGGATCGACATGGCCACATCTCCAACAGCCAATCAGACGGTGGGACCCCTATCACGGGGGAGAATGCGGAAATGTGAAAAGTCCATGTTGAACACTTACAGGATTACAAACTTGCGCGGGTTTAGCGAGAGGACGGGAAAGAGAGTGAAGCAGATGACGAAGCAAGCGAGGGCGGCAAGGTTGCAGGCCCCGAAAATCAGTAGGCGATCCCAACGACTAACTGCGAAGGAGGTTAGTCGATGTTACCCAAGGCATGGCGCATCTGCATCACATGCAGCATCTAAGGCATGGCTAGAGCACAATGCACATGTCCCGCTGCAGGGGTGCCGCGCCCATGTCATCGGGAGTTGACTCACGAACGAACCAGCCTTCCTCCTCTTCGCGTCGACTCGGCGCGGGCAACGGCGCGCCGGCACTTTCAGTAGTTGGTAGGGAGACGTATCCGCGCCCTCCCTGGAACGGGTTGAGGTTCTGGATGGACGACAGGAAGCCGGACTGCTGGGAGGTGTTGATGGCCTCCTCCTCGCGGCGGCCCCAGCCAAGGGAGCCGATGGAGTCGCGGAAGGTGGACGAGGCCATGGCAGCTGTGCCGCGGTGCGCTGCACTACGGGACCG